>JAWPHD010007131.1:0-133748 GCA_037043455.1 Cyrtodaria siliqua
CAGAGGTCATGAAAGGTTGACCTGTTCATGCAAAATAAACAGAATTTTATTTTACAGAAAAGCAAGTGTGAATGTAAATATAATATTATACAGTAAACACTTTCCCAAATTCAATTTTGCAATGTCTTGGATACATGATTATCACATATTCACCATTCCAACTTGATTTTCTGTACAATAAAACTCTGTTTATTATGCATGAACTGGTCGACATTTCATGACCTCTGTAGGCAGAGCTTGGCAAGAAAGCAACGCTCTGATTGGATAAGCGTGATGACATCCTTTAACTAATGATATACATTGTTACAAATATCAGCTATTAATTTAAACAAAGGTATGTTGCTGGTTACATTTCTTTATTGTTACTAACCCTTTCCATCATAGGACAATTCTGCAACAGATACAACACAGATGACTTACAAATTTCAAGACTTTAAACATATTTCAAAAATAGAATATCTCAATAATTGAATGGATTTAAACCTATGACAAAAAGTTGAAACATTGTGGCAAAAGGAGAAATTGCATATACCTAAATAGAGATCCGCCAAGCTATTGTGTTACACGAAATACTGTGATTTCGTCAACAATGCATATGCTTGTAAGCGCAACTCCTCCTTAAGGCTGGACTGATTCTGATACAACTTTACAGTTGCAGTACACAACCTGAGGATGTGCATGAAGTAAGATTATCCCTGTCCGTCTGTCTATGTCCATCTGTTAGCGCGGGAAGGTATCCTTCGTGAGTTCACTCACAGTTCTAGTTCAATTGGGCTTCAGTTGGATATTTCCGTATATGAAAATAATCTTTAGAACAGTTGAATTGTGAACCAAAAATTCTAATATCTTAAGAAAGTCATTTAACTACCGGAATCGGTCTAATTGTTTCTTTTGATAATGGAACAAATTTCGATCACATTTCTGCATATTTTGCTGTGACATTCTTATTGAAACTGTGACAATGGTGCAAAAAACGAATCCTCAGCAGGTCCTCTGCAAATATATGGATGACCTACCTCTTAAAAATTGTCAATGTTAATGTAAGAAATTCAATATGTTGTTTTTTATTACAGATGGTGTATCTTTGTTCAGATCCTCCAAGAGTGGAAGTCTTTGGCCAATTTACTTAGCAATAAATGAATTACCATTACGTCAGAGGTAACTACATTTACTTTTGTATGATGACTATAAATTTGCACACAAATACTTCAGCAAAAGTGGTCCATGTCAGGTTTCTACAAGAAGTATCAGCAGATAAATGTATTGGTACTTCCTCTGGTAATAATTTTCAAAAAAGTGAACCTAATTCAAAGATCATGTACATAGTTTTATTCATAAATTAGATATATCAGTAGGTGAGCTATAGCAACTCAACATAAGCTATTCTACAATTGGCTTTTAAAACTGATAACGTTATGGTATTATACAACTCACATATGCAGCTCAGGCTGCACATCATGCTTAGCATTGTGAACCATAACTATACTGTTATTCATTGAATGCATGCTTATATTTAAGGTCAGGATTCACTTCAATAGCCTCCATAACATATTGACATTACCTTCATCACAATGTTTAAAGTAATGATGATTTATGACAAATCTTTCATCATCATAATTATGTGATGAGTACTGCCTCACAAAAGCATGGAAACACACCATTGATCGCCATGATATGATCATTGAGTATCCCATCTGCCTCTGAAATAAATTAATTACAATGTAACTGGCACCTTAATGTTCCCCGATTTTTTTTATTTTATATACCTTTATAATAAACATGTTTTCACTGTTCTTTTTTCTCAAGGTTTTCCAAAAAGTTTATTTTGACAACCCATCTTCATCATCAGAAGGACAAACCAAACATGCTGACGTACATGGGTCCATTGATGTCAACTATGGAAATGCTCTCTACGAAAGGTATGTTTAAAGTATACAAACAGTCTTTTAAAGGTAGTGTTCTTATTGAAATGGATTGGGTTTTTAGCTCTAAGCTTATGTTGTGGCGATTTGTGCGTGTGTCCGTCTGTAAACAATTTCTCGTTAACATGATACAGTCTTTATTTTTGATTGTATCTCAATCAAACTTATACAGTAGTTAGATATCCATGAGAGCTCGGTTCCTTTCTTAAACCAGCCAGATCCGCCCATGCATGACTGGATTATGGCCCTTGAAATTGTTAAAATTGCTATAATAAGAGCTTGTTAACACAATAGTCTTTATTTTTTATTGTATCTCAATCAAACTTATACAGTAGTTAGATATCCATGAGAGCTCGGTTCCTTTCTTAAACCAGCCAGATCCGCCTATGCATGACTGGATTATGGCCCTTGAAATTGTCAAAATTGCTATAATAGAGCTTGTTAACACAATACAGTCTTTATTTTTTATTGTATCTCAATCAAACTTATACAGTAGTTAGATATCCATGAGAGCTCGGTTCCTTTTTTAAACCAGCCAGATCCGCCCATGCATGACTGGATTATGGCCCTTGAAATTGTCAAAATTGCTATAATAGAGCTTGTTAACAAAATACAGTCTTTATTTTTGATTGTATCTCAATCAAACTTGTACAGTAGTTAGATATCCATGAGAGCTTGGTTCCTTTCGAAAACCAGCCAGATCCGCCCATGCATGACTGGATTACGGCCATTGAAATTGTCAAAATTGCTATATTATAGCTTGTTAACACAATACAGTCTTTATTTTTGATTGTCACAATAACGCCTTCAAGATCCATGCCAGTAGAGCATAGGCCCTCATGGGCCTCTTGTTTAAGCTTGTCAGAAGACATGATTTTGCAAATTTTCAAGTCTACTCAATAACTAGTACAGGGGTATGAAGTATTGGTTGCTTTTATCTGTAAATTCTACTTGGTCTACATTTTAAGCTCTCCTAAGCTCAAAGTTCTGAGCTTTTGTTAACATTAACATATATCATTGTCTGTACTTGTATCTGCTAACAACTTTCTATAAATGATTCTCTTACTAAACTCATGCACTGATTCCAATATTAGTTCCAAGGAATGTTCTTTTGGCAGGTCTGAAGGTTTTTCAAAGAATTATCTTCCAAGAAGAACTTTAGTTGCAGAGGAATCAGAAAAAGGGAACACTGTCAAACCTTTAAAAATCCTCTAGTCCTAAAGTACTGACCCAATTTTAATTCTGAACCGTTGAAAAAAATTGCCGCCAGTGGGCATAGGTTGTTTTCCTTATATGTGCATTGTTAAAAATTGTTGTAGCCATATTAATTAGAAAAGAATTAACTTCCTCAAAAGACATCTATTTTTAATTCACTGGACCAAATTTCATCTAAACTACACAGGAGTGTTCCTTTTGTGATCCTCTTTCAAAAACATTTCAGTTAAAAATTAAAAGTCTATGTTGAACTTGAGTTACTGTGGTATCAGAACGGGGAAAAATGCTCAAACTGTACTTCTTCTCAGAATCCGTTATTCAACTTCAAGATAATATCGATTCCTATTTGTTTGTGTTGTATCGGAACATACAAATTAAGCTTGTTTTTTTTTTGCTTTATAAGGAATAGAGGTTGAGACTTCCAATGGAAAAATTCAGATCAAGGCCCAGCTTCTGGCAACCACAGTTGATCTTCCTGCAAGAGCTATGGTTGCCAATATGAAACAGTTCAATGGCAAGTTTGGATGTTCGGTCTGTTTGGATGAAGGTGCAGGCAGGCCCAACTGTCCTCAGATCAGATATTGGCCATTCACTCCTGCCAGTACACCACGAACACAACAATCATGGATAGCAGATGCAAAAGAGGCAGTTAGATCCCAGACAGCCGTAGGTTTCACTCTTTTTCTCAGAAATATATATTAACAAAAAGGATGTCGGGTCATAATTGTACCCCCCCCCCCGCAAACAAAGTTTTGGGGGGGGGTGTATATAACCCTGTCTGTCCACATTTCTTGTAAGCACAACTCCTAAACAGCTTGATTGATTCGGTTCAAACTTAACACATCATATGTAGATATGCATGAAGGAAGATCATATGTCTTGGATTCTTTCAAGGGGAGATAATTCAACTAAGAGGTTACCTGTGAGGGACTCCTGTGCACATACCTTGTAAGCGCTAATCCTCCTAAAGGGTTCAGTTGATTTGATTCAAACTGTATAAGAAGGCTACACATCAGATGTAGATATGCATGAAGGAAGATCATACGTCTCAGATTCTTCCAAGGGGAGATAATTCAACTAAGAGGTTACCTGCGTGGGACTCCTGTGCACATACCTTGTAAGCGCTACTCCTCCTAAAGGGCTCAGTTGATTTGATTCAAACTGTATATGAAGGCTACACATTTATATGTAGATATGCATGAAGGAAGATTTTTTCCCTCAGATTCTTCCAAGGGAAGATGATTCAACTAAGAGGTTACCTGCGAGGGACTCCTGTGCACATACCTTGTAAGCCCTACTCCTCTTAAAGGGCTCAGTTGATTTGATTCAAACTGTATATGAAGGTTACACATTATATGTAGATATTATGTTACATTTAATATATTTGATCAGAAAGACATTTGGAATTTCAACAGCAAAGTAGAAACTTTAGCATTGTATCCGATGCTTTGGGAGGGGCGCGGGGGTATTCTTCATCGAGCTTTGGTTACTGTGAGCTTTGGTCACAGTAACGGTATTTCTATTTTAAATTGACTTGGGGTTTTTTCCACTGTTGTCTGGAGTTAACTATATCAGTGTTTATATTATCTGATTACTAAATGTAGGCAGAAATGTTTACCAATTAGAATTGTATTAATTTTGATACCCACTTTCTAGTATTGGAAACACTACTGTATTTGTTAGACAACAAGTTGATCAGATCTGATCATCTCGTAAAGGTGAGTGATACAAGTCCTATTTTGACTAGATGGAGGCATGCATATCTACATCATCTCTATGGGTAAATTCCTTCTTGCTGGATTTTATCTGAAGGGTTAATCCATATTCTGAGATTTATGCCGGGGCCAAGTGGCTGATCTTGCAATTTCCCTACATAAACTTAAATGGACATATTCCTGTCTATATATGATTAAAAAATCAATTCATTCAGCCTGACAATCCATAATTAATTGTTATCTTTCAGATTCATGGAATTAAGGGAGCTTCACCACTTCTTGTCTTAAAATATATAGATCTTCCAAAGGTGTTTGTGATAGACTGGATGCACTGTGTCCTTTTAGGTGTCACTAAAACTCTCATGAAACTTTGGTTTAATGGTGACTTCAGGAGGGAACCATTTAGCATTGCAGACAAGGTAAATTATCGCTCTAATTATATGTCACACCCATACTTGGGGGTGACATATTAATTTTGCCCGTTCTGTCCGTCCTTCCATCCGTCGCACTTGTTTCCGCTCAATAACTATAGAACGCTTGGGCTATTATTGCCACTATTGTCTACAGGTTAATAGGCCAAACTTCAAAGTAACTGTTGCTTCATCTCCAGTCGAAAACTACAAAGTTCATCTCCATCATTACTTTTTCTCCCTTGCGACCACACAAATGGGGAGACGAGCGCTTTTTCAAAGCAATCTCTAGTTAATTATTTCTTGACCCTTTCAACATTAATCAACTTAAAAGATTGTTCCATTGTAAATAATTTATTGTAAAATTTCATTAGTTCATTCAAGTTTTAAAGAAGACCATTACATTTTTCAGGAAGACTTTTCTTTTCAAATATGACATTTACATTATACAAAAGCATTTTAAGGTGGTATTAATCTATCTCTGCTATAAATACCATATACTTGTATGTTTAACTTAGTGTGGAAATGATTTACTTGTATGTATATACTCTGGTTTCTGAAGTAAATTATAGGGTGTGTCAATATTTATAAATACAAGACAGTCCTCAGTTTTGAAAAACTGAATGGAATTTAAAAATTAAGCACATAAAGAAAGAAAGTGTAAACAGGAGTTACAAAAAGTATGTTGTGTGGAGTACTTTTGAGAGGAAACCAGGAACATGTGACCTTTGAGTGACTGAACTGACTTGGCTGAAAAGTTTTTGAAAACAGCGTTTAACCTGAATCAATCAATTCAAAATAAAAATCGGAACATACAATACAAACTATGCTGTAAGTCTGTATTTGATCAACTTATTAATGTCTATTGCATGCTTGAAAGTACTATAGTTCTATTGCTTATCAGTTGTTAAATGTGTATATTTTGCTGAATGTACAAAATGAAACCTTCATTTCACAGATGACTTTCCTGAACCGCAGACTACAAAAGATACAAATTCCTGACTTCATATCAAGAGTGCAGAGAAATCTTCAGGAGCATTCTCATTGGAAAGGTAAATATTAACATATATCAAAGATAAGCTTAATACGCTGACAAAATATACATGGCTACACTCCATATATTTTTTGTGACCAAATTGATGCAGGGACAAGTTGAGACCATCTTCTTTATAATAGTATTAGTGCATACATCTGTTCCAAGAGTTTCTGGCCTTTTCAACTGGGAACAATCATGAAATTAATTAAAGACAATCGCCGCAATTTCAAATCTCTGGCTTTTGTATATGTTACGTATACACAAGTTAAAAAGTTTTATGGTCTTCAGACAAACTGTGAATGAATGATTAGGGTTTAACGGCCATCAACAATTTAGGCTTTTATCATGGCACCAGTTCACTTAGTTGTGCGTTTCCTGGTTTTCCGATATCAGTACACCACGCAACATACTTTCCAAGCAACTGGCTGCTTTTCAACATCGGTTTGTGATTATGGAAACAAAATGCGCAATGTGATTGATCATGCAAGATTTTTTTTATTTTATTTTAGTAAGTAGTCCGGTAACCTACGAATTTTAAGTTAAGTTTTTGTACAGTATAATGCTAGATTTTTTTTATTTCATTCAATAAATAGTTGGGTTACCTATGATGTTTAATTAAAGTATTGGTACAGTGGGTAATGCTTAAACTATATTAATGCAAAATTTAAAAAAAATAAAATTGAATGTTAAATCATAGAATTTTTTTCAAATATTTAACGATTTTTATGCATTGAATTTTATTTAAATATTTTAAGTGGTGTCATTTTTGTGTGATGGCTACATGTTCATATAAAGAGTGTAGTGTTGCCAGACAAATGATGTAAAATTGATAATAAAATTTTAAGAATTAAAAAATGTATATAAATTAAATATGAAAAAGCAGCCAAAGTATTGGGTTTACAGAAAACGGGGTTGGTTAATTTTTCCAAGCCTAGTTTCTCCATATTTTTATTTCATACTTCTGTAGATTAAGTAATATCAACATACCAATTTTTAGTATAATACTGAATGTTTTCAGAACCTGTAGCCATTAATTGTCTTTAACATGATTAAATGGTGAACAAACGAAGCATAAACTTGTTACTCGAGTTATTTTCTTAATTGTAGTTGCTTGGTCTTAAAGATTAAATCATTGTTCAATTATCAACCTGTCAATTTTTTATGACAATATATATGTGCCTATGTTTACAAAACATGTAACATGAAGTGTGATCTGATTTTATTACAGCCTCTGAATGCCGAGAATGGTTGCTGCATTATTCCATTCCTGTATTGGAAGGTGTTCTGACAGTCAAAGCCCACGCCCATTATTCCCTACTAGTAACAGGGATGTATTTGCTAAACCAGGAGTCAATTAAAAGAGTGGACATTGATTTTGCTGAACAACTTCTTCAAGGATTCTGCAGATTGTTTCCAAATATATATGGTGAGTTTCTTTCATAGTCTATATTTATTGTGAATTGTGCACCACCACAGGTTTCGGGGTGCATTTCATTTTTAGCTCTACTGGCCAAATGCCAGAAGGGCTTATGTAGTGGCGATGTGTCTGTGTGTGTGTGCGTCCGTAAACAATTTCTTGTTAACACGATACAGTCTTTATTTTTGACTGTATCTCAATCAAACTTATACAGTAGTTAGATATTCATGAGAGCTCGATTCCTTTCTTAAACCAGCCAGATCCGCCTATGCATGACGTGATCATGGCCCTTGAAGTTGTCAAAATTGCTATAATAGAGCTTGTTAACACAATACAGTCTTTATTTTTAATTGTATCTCAATCAAACTTATACAGTAGTTAGATATCAATGAGAGCTCGGTTCCTTTCTTAAACCAGCCAGATACGCCCATGCATGACTGGATTATGGCCATTGAAATTGTCCCAATTGCTATAATAGAGTTTGTTAACACAATACCGTCTTTATTTGTTATTGTATCTCAATTAAACTAATATACAGTAGTTAGATATCCATGAAAGCTTGGTTCTTTTCTTAAACCAGCCAGATCGGCCCATGCACAACATTAATTTCCTTGACCTGGATTGACAGTCCAGGGTTTTAACCACTGGACTACCTCGCCACTCTCTGATGATTTCACCAGGGTTATCCAATATATATGTTTGATTGCATTATACATATTTCGTGTTTTAGAAGAAAGCAGAAAACATTGCAAGAAAGATGTAGATGATGCTCTATACCGAAATTCAACTCTTTAAAACTGTACAATTAATATATTATGTGACTTCAGGGGAGTACCACCAGACAATGAATATCCACCTTCTCAGGCATTTACCCCATTTCGTGAGACTTCATGGACCATTGTTTGCCACATCATGCTTTGGCTTTGAGTCCATGAACAATCATTTAAAGAAGATGATACATGGGACCCGTTTTGTTAACAAACAGGTAACTAAGCACGATATCTAGAGTTTCATTTACCTGAAGTATGTAGCTCTATTGTGTTCATAGTTAGTATAGTCTTTGGTAATTTTTTAATGTTTTAAACATTTACACAAATGTCATAGGATAAGGCCTTGACTGTGATTACAAGAATAATTATTCAATCGCCATTGCCTGTCACAGGAAATATTTATTAAAAATATTTCCATGACGAAGCTTTTTGCAGACATACAGCATTTAGATTTTAGGATTCCATGTCTAGGAACACACTTGGTACTTCAAACCCCAAAATTTTACTTTCATTATTTAAAGAACCTTTAATAGTGTCTGAGTTTGATTTGTCTGTTCCTCAATTGTGACTCCATGCAGGTAAAAAATGAACCTTTTATTTAGCTCTCTTGAACAAAATAACCTTTTGTGTATCAAGCGTTGTCAACAATTGCCTTGTGTACCCTGCAGGAAACATTATACATCCTTTCTTCATGAATGTTTATCAAAACATACATATCCACAAAATCATAGATGAGTTTGAAACTGGCCATTGGGTCAAATTTAAGGCTATGTTCGATTTTGGGTCATATTGGGTTTAAAAAAAGGATTATTCAATAGGCTTAATTAAAATAAAAATCCTGTAAACAGTCTGATTGATTGATTGATTGATTGATTGGGTTTAATGCCGTTTTTAAAAATTGCTCAGTCATATCACGGCGGCCAGTTCACCTACCACATAGACTTAGCCCATTGGTGAAAGACAAATGACGAATGTCGCATTGACACTTATATCTAACGTCAGAGAGAAAGTTTGCGTAACTGGGATTTGAACTCACAACCCCTGGATTGACAGCCCGTGTCGCTATCGACCAAGCTAACCGGGCTTGGCTATGAAGAGTCTGAAAGTTAAGCATATTGAAGCTGTCAGAATTGTTTTGGTGATATATGGGTTAAGTTTTAATATAGGCCAATTCTGGTCCAAAAACTAGGTTAATAGGTTATATTGAAAGAAAATCAAATCAACAATTTTTAGGCTGCAGTTTGAACTTAAACATCTTCAAACTTTGTCAGAATTATTGTCTTGATGTATTTTGCATTAGAAATCACATTGCATTAATTCTTGTAATTTTGAGGTTTCAAAACTTTATTGTAGGTTGGATTCGCTGTCGCTATGACAAAAGCCTTGCCACAGCTGATAAAGAAGTGGACAAAACAAGACGATGTGCATCCTGATATACAGTCACTGGCACAACACCTGTCTTCAAAGTTCATATGGTACAACTGATTTATTGATGCTCCCTTTTAACCAAAATTTGCTGTCTAAATTTCAGACTAGTCCATTAAAATCCAGTTCATTTATTGCTAGGGTTTGTTGAAACTAATCTGCATGTTTATTCCACTTTGAACATTATATGCTGGTTTTTTTTATCCCGATCACATCAACCACAGTTTTTTCCATGGCATTTAATTTTTTTTTTTTAAGAAAACCATCAAAGGAGCATTTTTGGTGGAGCATTCCAGTGAAGTTCAGTTATCTAAAAGTATATATTGCAAGTGCAGTTTTGTTGCAACAGGTCATTTCTGTCATGGGGCTGTATAACTTTTATATATCAAACCTTAAACCAAATGAACATCATGTTTACCTTTTTACTTTCAGTGGAGAGGAATCGGAAAGAGTAGATGCAATGGGCCGGCAGACTCTGTTTTTACCAACAGCAGAAGATAATGTCTTCATGAGGCCAGTATTGGAAGAGCACCATGTACAGGATTCTGCATTATTTAAGTACTTCAGATTGCGCCGTGGTCACCAGGTTTTTTACAGTAAACAATACATGCGTGTAAAAACTAGGAACTCTTATACTGTGTCTTGTGCTAATAGCAAATTTGGAGAAGTCTTATACTATATACAAGCTGACAATATCCACTTTGCTGTAGTACAGCTGTTCAATATACTAAATGAGCCAATTATACTTGTGCCTGAAACTGAAGAGTTCGACTTTCTTCAACATTATCAAAATGAAACACTTTGTCCACAGATAAAAAAGGTTCGCTTCAGTAACAACTTAATGTTAATAAACATTTCCCAAATATCAAACAAATGTATCCTAATGAAGTTTGGAAATTGTGTGTATGTCTCTGAACCACCAAATCTCCTCGAACATAATTAGGATATTTTTTTTGTTATCAGGCAATGTTTTTTTAACAGATCTGCAAAAATGCATTGACACATTGTAAATATCATTTTACAGGATTTGCAGGTTCCATAAGATAGATGCTGTCTTATGCCTCTGCAGCAGACACCTTTTTGAAAACATAATGACAAAAGAAGAAATTGCTCAAAACCTGCATTTTCTTCTTTTGCCCCAGCTGAGCCCATTAGCTCAGTTGGTAGTGGCGCAGGCTTTCGATCCAGGGGTCGTGAGTTGGAATCCTGGCTCGGCCAACTTTCTTTCGACGTTTGACAAGAGTCAATGTGACATTCGTCTTCCACCAATGGGCTAAGTCTATGTAGAAAAGCAGCCAGTTGCTTGAGAAGATTGTTGTGTATTTAAGTACTGGTGTGAGAAAACCAGGAAATACATGAGTAGGTGAACTGGTATCCGTGATATGACTGAGAAATTGTTAAAAACGGCTTAAACCCCAATCAATCAATCATTTGCCTCATCTATTTCTTCTTTTAGTCATAGCTAGGTTATTCTTTCAATTATAGATATTTTCTATTTGTTGACAAAATATGTTATTCATCTGCTGCAGTATTGTTGTTTGAGGGAGAGGGAATGCTCAACTACGACATTTAAAAGTATGATATTTCTTCATGGTAATTAACTCTTTCCCTCATATAGAAACTTCCTGACGCCTCTGCAGCAGACAGCTTTTTGAAAACATAGTGGCAAGAGCAGAAATTGCTCTGAAAATGAGCAGGTTTCTCCTTTTGCCATAAGGTTTTCCACCTTTAGTCATAGATTTACCATTCAATTATAGAGATTTTTTGATTTTTTTGACAAATTAAGAAATAAAGTAGCCTGCTGCAGAATTTTTTTTATGAGGAAATGGGAACGCTTATAGTAACAAAGTCATGCAAAACAGTATGCCCCTGAATAAAATAAATGCTTTATGTTTTAAAAGAATAAATCAAATGCAGAATATAAATTGTTAATTATATACATTATACTTGTAATTAATAAGCATATTCTTTAGTGTAAAATATGTTTAAAGTGTTAATTGTTTATCTTTCTTATACTTGTTTTTTGAATAGGTCAACACATTCTTTCACACCTATATTTAATAAATGCCATTGTTACATCTATTTTTATAACTATTTGTAAATGATGATGAACATTTTGTTCAAGTTAAATGAAAATAAAGCAACTGCTCTGTTCCATAAAACTGACCTTTGAAGTTGGTGGGGTGGTAAAGGGAGAAATTGCTTAACCCTTTTTCTCATATAGACAAAATATGATCAAAGTCGTCTGCTGCAGAATTGATGTATTAGGGAAAGGATTAAGGGCTTTTCTCCATTTCCCATAATACCTTCTTGTACAAAGTGACATCTTTGATTTCCATTTAACTAGACTTTGTAGAAAACCTTCAATGAAGAATAGGCAAAATTGCAAATCTTACTAATTGTTCTATCCTTGCACCAAATTCTGCTTTGTAATTGTTTTTATTTATTTGTATGGGCCAGGCCTTTAACCTTATCCATTGAATAGATGCTGTTTGACACCTTTGCAAAATACTTAATTTTGAAACGGTGAACAATTTCTTGTTTTGCCACAATACTTTCAACTGTCCAATAACTGTCCTTTCATTTATGTTGATTTAAAAATAGTCTGCTGGAGAAATATTGTATGTGGAAAAGGTTTATTACAATATTCATATTAATTAGAATTCAAATAAGCTATAAGCTATATATATCATTTAAGAACTATATACTTCATTATACCCCCAGATACATAGTATATGGGGGCTATATAGGATTCACGCTTGTCGGTCGGTCGGTCCGTTGGTCTGGACATTTCTTGTGAACACTATTTCTCAGCAACCCTTCATCAGAATTTAATATAACTTAACAAGAATGATTGATACCAAGCCTAGTTGTGCATATTGTTAGCATGTTGCACTGAAATTATTTTTAATTGAGTTATGGCCCCTTGAATTTCTCATACATATGTATATTGTCAAGCACAAGCTGGGGGTATTCATCACCTTCAGTGATATTTCTAACTTGTTCTGAATTTTACAGAATTTAAAACTTTTGTCTATGTCATGTTATTTTTTATGATTAAAAAGAGATTTCATTCATACCATCAATTTGCATTACAGTTTGACATTATATGGAGATTTCATAATTATATTAGAACATTATGAGGTCAATTTTACTGGGATTTACTGAGATCCACAATGTGATTCAGATTTCAGTGAAATCCCAGTGAAATTATTTTTGACATTTTGAGGTCAATTTCACTGAGATTCACATCCAGATTTCACTGAGATCCACATCCAGATTTCAGTGAAATCCCAGTGAAATTAATTTTGACGTATTGAGAGCGATTTCACTGGGATTTCAGTGAAATTTCACTGAGATCCCAGTGGAATTCACTGGGATTTGTAAAAAAGACCAAAATACGACAATCTCAGTGAATTTCACTGGGATTTCACTGAGATCTCAGTCACATTTTCACTGGGGATGTTATTCATGTTTTGATCATACAGGTCAAAAAGTTTCTTTTTAGTTGGTGTCAAGTAAATCATTATACCCCCACAAACGGGTACACAGGTTTAAGACCATAAAATACAGGTCAAGTTCGACTTTGGTTACAAACCACCAATTTTTGACGGAGTTATGGCCCCTTTTCAACTTAGAATTTGTCTAAAAAACGGTTTCCGGACGATAACTCATTGAAGGGTCGATGGATTTAAATAATTTTTGGTACACGGGTTTAAGACCATCAAATACAGGTTAAGTTCGACTGGTTACAAACCACCAATTTTTTTGACGGAGTTATGGCCCCTTTTCAACTTAGAATTTGCCCAAAAAACGTTGTCCGGACGATAATCTTTGGTACACGGGTTTAAGACCATAAAACACAGATCACGTTCGATTACAAACCACCAATTTTTGACGGAGTTGTGGCCCCTTTTCAACTTAGAATTTGCCCAAAACACAGTGCCCGGACGATAACTCATGAAAGGGTCGATGGATTTAAATAATATTTGGTACGCGGGTATAACACCATAAAATACAAGTCAAGTTCGAGTTTGGTTACAAACCACCAATTTTTGACGGAGTTATGGCCCCTTTTCAACTTACAATTTGCCCAAAAAACGGTGTCCGGACGATAACTCATGAAAGGCTCAACGGATTTAAATAATTTTTGGTACACGGGTTTAAGACCATAAAACACAGGTCAAGTTCGATTACAAACCACCAATTTTTGACAGAGTTATGGCCCCTTTTCAACTTAGAATTTGCCCAAAACACGGTGCCCGGACGATAACTCATGAAAGGGTCGATGGATTTAAATAATTTTGTGTACACAGGTTTAAGACCATAAAATACAGGTCAAGTTCAACTTTGGTTACAAACCACCAATTTTTGATGGAGTTATGGCCCCTTTTCAACTTAGAATTTGCCAAAAAAATGCTACAGTCAACTCTGAGGAACCTGCTATTTGGGTTTGTATTAAATTTAAACAATTTATAATGCATCCTCTTCATGACCATGTCTCTTTTTATTACACTTATACATCTTTGACTTGAACGGTGTAACAGGCAAATTTTTGTTAGTCCTTTTCCCTGATCACTAACAATATTGAAAACTCTCTCTCTTCTCTCCTCTACTCTCTTCCCCTCTCTCTCTCCCTCTCATTTATAGCTCTACTGATCAGAGATCAGCAGAGCTTATGCCGTGGTGCGGTGTCTGTCGTCCATCTGTCTGTCTGTCCGTCCGTAAACTTTTTTTGTAGCGACTACTCCTCTGAAACTACTGAATGGATTTTTATGAAACTTTACAGAAATGTTGCCCATGAAGTCTAGTTGATCCTAGCAAAAATTCATGTTGATGTGAAATCCAAGATGGCCACCAAATCTAAACATAGGTTTGTAAAAAACAAGTTTGTAGCGACTACTTCTTGAAAACTCTTAAGTGATATTGATATGGGACTTTTTCTAAAATGATCAGCATGACATGATGTTATTCCTTGTCGAAAATCGTTTTGATTCAACGTTAAACATGGCTGCCAGCGGCCATCTTTGTTTACATAGAGTTATATAAAGAAAACTTGTAGCGACTACTCCTCTGAACCACTTGACGGTTTTCATGAAACTTCACAGGAATGTTGCTCTTGATGTCTAATTGATCCTAGCAAAATTTCTGGCCGATCTGAAATTCAAGACGGCCGCCACAGCTAAAAATTGATTTTTAAAAAAATAAGTTTGAAGCGACTACTTCTTGAAAACTATGTGATATTGATATTAAGACTTTTTCTAAAATGATCAGCATGACATGATGTTGGTCCTTGTCAAAAATCGTTTTGATTCGATATTAAACATGGCTGTCAGCAGCCATCTTTGTTTACATAGAGTTATATAATGAAAACTTGTAGCGACTACTCCTCTGAAACTACTTGACGGATTTTCATGAAACTTCACAGGAATGTTGCCCCTGATGTCTAATTGATCGTAGCAAAATTTCAGGCTGGAAATTTCAAGATGGCCGCCACTGCTAAAAATAAATTTTAAACAAGTTTGTAGCAACTACTTCCTGAAATCAAAATCAATCAGTAGAGCTTAATGGTCATTGACCTCTTGTTTTTTTCCTATTTATTTCATATTTTGTAGTTTAAATAATTTGTTTGCCATTGTCTAATTTGTATGACTATTTTATAGCGGGAGGGCCGGATTTCTAATGTTGTAATAACTTGTGGCCCGACCCCATTTCCATGTACATTTATTGGAAATAAATAAGTTTAAACTAGACCATTGTTTTCTTGTGGTTGCCATGTTTATGTGACAAGGCGGTATTGTGGCGGTATTAATCACTTTCAGTGAGAATTCTGGTTCCTTCAGATTCCAGGGCTTTCCTCTTTCTTGGTGTTGCTTTTGTAGCTAGTGACATTATCACCTTTGCATATTTTCCAGGTGAAGAAGGGATGGATTGCTTTGCTCTGTACACTGCTTTTCTCTCTGCCTTCTTTGATGTGTAGCTAGTGTCCAACACTGGATCTTGGTTTACAGAATTTTAACTTTCTTTACATTCATATAGCAACAAAACTTATAAGTTGAGTAATATTGTTATGTAAAAGTGGTACCATTATCATTTTGTTCCCTCTGTTATAAAAGTCGAACAGGAAATGCAGCCTTTCACATAAAACAGTAAACCACAAACACGCAACAAGACAAACATGAACAGTACAGCAATTCCTTCGCAAGTGACCCGACAGCTTTTCCACTTGATGCTTCTATTTACTTGAAATAAATTTGATTTTTTCTGTTACAGATCTCAAGATAAAGGTGTGACATTTTTAAATCTCTTGAGTTCACAAACAACTCATTTCAAGGAACAAAATGAACTAAAAAAAAGAAAAATGAAAAAAAGAGCCTTTTTAGCACATGATTTCCTAAATTACATATGTGATCTTAGCACATGTTTTCCTAAATTACATATCTGATCCGCGCCTGATCATCGTATTGCTAAGCTTTTTCTTAATTGTGTCTCTTCTCCGTTTGTAGATTACACCATTGACTGACATACTTTGTCTCATCATTTCTTTCGATAAGTCTCTGTCCCGGGAGATTGTCTCAAAGTCCTCTTTAAAGAGATCCATTAACTCCTACTTCTTTTTCACTCCACTTTTGTCTAACTGATGGGATGGGATTCTTTCTTTTCCTTGTTTCTGCTGAAAAATCCTCCGCGGCCTTCTCCTCAGTGTCATCATTTAAGTCAGGAAAGTAATCTTCATCATTATTTTCAACCTCACAACTGTTTAGAACACTAGAAGCCGCGAAATCAGCAGTTCCCATGTCCGAAGCAGATGTTGATGCAGTCTCCTCAGTGTCAGCAGCTCCTCTGCCAGTTCGGTCTCCCCGGAGTCCGGCAGTGCATCTTCCAACATTTCTGAAAGTATTGCAACCAGGGAATGACCTTCTTTCCACAGTACGAAAAAAAATGTTGCAGGTAGGATCAATAGTATCACAAGAAGAGAAAAGGGAACAATGCTCAAAAATTTCAGCCTTCAAAATAAATTTTCTGAAAGGGTTTGTATAAAATTTAAAAGATCATGATATTTGTAAAAAAAAAAAAAATGATAATTATGAAATTTCTGTTCTGATTGTATCATTTTGAATATTGATATTCGCTTTTCAAATTTTACTTCTTTTTTCGTGTCCATTTACAATCCAATTTAGATTAGAAATGCCTCCTTAACACAGCAATTAATTTGTTATGGGTCATTTTGGGAATGATGGCTGGTGAGATTGTAACAGTACCACTGATTTTATTGCTTGCTCAAATCTGAGCAATTTTCTGACCAAAAACGCAGGACTGATTAATCATAATTTGAATCATTGTTACCTTAAAATCACATTGTCTCAACTAGCAAAAGGTTGTCAACTCTATGTCTCACCATCTAATTGGATGTCTTGAGGCCGTTCCCCCCTGTATTTTCCAACCAGTCCAAGATCCTGAATGAGTAGTATCTTTGCCACATCTACTCGTTTCAGCACGTCTGATATCTGGCGGTAATGTATTCGATGGACATACATGGTATGCCCTATTAATGGCAATCACCCATTGGCGCTCTGCCTCCGTGGTGTTTAAGGCCTGACATAATTTTAGAACTGCTTTAACTCAAATATTTTACATACGAAAATCCTAATTTTAATGTTCTCAAAATAACAAGCACACTGAAAATAAGTGAGCAGTGCATATTATCATGTTATTGCAGATACAGGAGCGTGCCAACGGGTGCCTGACAATCGTCTGTTATGCAATTTCTCAAAAACACTAGAAGAGTGTTTCACAGAAAACGTGTCGCCTGTCATGTTCTGGACAATATAACTAATAAAGTTTGAAGACTGGGTGAAATCCTTCATGAATTATGGAGCAGATTTTATGTTTTATGAAAAGGGGCACAACTCTGTCATAATGAAAGACAGATTCATTGGACTTGTGTAACAACATTCCTTGAGTTTCATGAACATAGGTCAAATACTTTTCAAGTTATAGCCAAGGTTAAGTTGCAGGTTAAAGTGTGACAGATGACGTACAAAGTGATCCCTAGGTGTCCGCCATGCTATGTATCTGTACGAAATTTGATGCCTGGAAATGAGGCGTCATTCTACTGAAATTATAGGCATCAATTGCAATTCTCTTATACTGGAAAATCCAGGCGGAATCGGGCAGGAAACCAGGCGGAAAGGGGGCGGAAACCAGGCGTCATTTAAGGCGAATTATGCAAATGAGGTCAAAATGACGGGCATCATTTTTTTCAAATGACGGGCGTCATTTTCATGCAAATGACGCCCGGCGTTCTTTAATTAACAGGCGTCAAAATATCCAGGCGGAATCGAGCAGGAAACCAGGCGTCATTTTACACGAATTATGCAAATGAGATACAATTTACAGGCGTCACTAGATAAAAATGACGGGCGTCATCAAGAAAATTAGGGCATCACTCAAAATAGATAAAAAAATCTGGATGAGTGGAAAACTGAAAAGACATTTTAAAATTCTGATATTGCTCTTTAATTCAGTGACAAACAAATGAACAGATCGTAAAACATTATCATTTAAAGGAACATTAGCCGTACCTTTTACCTTATAAAACACTAAATAATTTACCCAATACATGTATATCAATATTGAGGAAAAGAAGTGCATACAATATAAGACTAAAAAGAGCATTTTCAACACAAGACAATAATTTCATTAAAACAAGCATTATAATCACATTGAGACCGACGTCTAGAAATGGTGTCACATACTCATTGACCTTCACTGCACATTTAACATCATTGTATAAAGATTGTATAATAGCATGAAACATTTTACCGTAATTCCTACTGCCAGGAGTTTAAACAATAAATATTCCCTATTAACCGTGTCGAAAGTCTTTCTTGCATCAACAAAACACACAGAAGTAGACAATTTATTGAGTTTACTATTGTTTATCACCATATATGTTTATCACCATACATAAAAGTGTAAATGTGCCCCAGGCAAGATCGATTACTGCGAAATCCGTTGTGCTCATGGACTAAAATAGTATTGTCTTCAAGCCACTTAGAATGTCAAATATTTAATATGTCAGCATAAATCTTGCAAGGTATAGAAATAAGGGTGATGCATCTATCACAAGCTCAAAGGGGTACGTGGGTCTGTTGAATCACTCTTTGGAATTTGGTTTTAGTTTTAAGTATTAAAACAATTAACTTATGTGTAGCATTTTTAGTCAGTACTCGCTGGATTCTGTAGCACTTCAGCCTGTATATTATCCAAACCGGAAGATTTAAACAACTTCGACCGAAATACACTTTTTTCTACTACCACTTTGGTAATCATTAAACAGCGTTTAATGCAGACATGCCGCGAGCAACCGGCAGTATTGAGTTATTCTGTAAATTAGCTTTGGTACTCAGGTGCTCGCTATCAAAGTCAACGTTGCTATTGTCACAATACAGTGTTTCATAATCGGTCTTAAAGCGTAAAAGAATATCAGTAGTGTCTTTAGATACATAACTGTTTCCATCAATGACTTCCATCGGGATAGTTTTTTCTCTCATTTTGAAGGCCCATTTTTCCAATTTCTTTCCAAATGCTGCGACCGCCGTTTTCGCTCTTGATGTTTTAATCGCTCATGTTCTGAAAGCTGATATTTATGCTTAGCCTAAGTAATTCAGTTAATATCAAATACATTTCTCATAGTTTCTTTCCTGATTAGCTTTACTTATCTGCTTTTTTGCATAGTGAATACGTTCGGTCACAGCATCATTTAAGTCTGTGTTACACGGAGTATGAACATTATTCTTCTTAGTCCACGCAGTCACATAGTCTGAAAGAAAAATAATTAAATGTTTAGTATTAAATCTTAAGAGTTTTTACCTTTACAGTATGATGAGAATTTACATTACACAGATTCACAATAAATAGCTAATAGACTGTAGAAAAATCTTCTTTTTTTTTAGAATTAATCCTTTTAAATTCAAATCAAGAACATCAAAAGCATGTTTTCTTGAACATATTACACATATTATTCGCAAACCTTTTACAGAAGAGATGATCACAGCATCAAGTATTGGCCTACAGTCCCCCTCTTTTGCTGGAACAAGGCCCTGGCCCCGAGATTCTGCAAGCACTTGTCCAGAAAAAACCTCCCCAACGATCTTGTACATCAGGGTCTTTCCCTTCTTCACTCCTTCATGCTTTTTGGTGGCACTCGTTGCCTTCCGAATGCCGTCGGAGGAGACCAATACATCTCTGGATTCCAATAATTTTACCTTAAAAAAAGAGATTTGCCTTAAATATTACCAAAATAGAAAAGTGGTGTTTCTTCTCAGTGGAGCACATTATTTGGACGTTGGGATTTGAAGCAAGTATCTTTTATTACATTTTCTATGGGGGAAAGATCGGGATTTCTTAGTGAAAGAACATTCATAATCAATGAATATGATGTTGTGTCGAGACGTCAATAATGTGCTGCTTACGTCGACATAATCTGCCAACAACATTAAAAAATTATCACATAACATGGCTTATGGGTGTGTATTATACAGCCATGACTTATTTTCCGTGATACACTAGTGTATTATACATGCAAATGAGAACCAAATCACTGTGTTTGTACTGTCAGTAAAACATTTAGCTCAAATTTTTTGCATGGTGTATCATCCGATACGTTCAGGCAGATCTTTACTGTTTATCATTATTTGAAGTCTTTGAATGCTACTTTTCCTGTTAGATTTTTATGTCTATATTTACTTGATAAAATGCATATAACTAACATTACAAGTGATTTCGGTGTCGCATTATTTTTAAAGCGAACACGTTACAGCCACATAATGTAGATGAGGTCACATAAACAACTACACTACGTCATGAATTCTCTTACAAATTGGTGCCGCGTTAAAGATAAAATAACAACATTAAAGAGAAA
Organism: Cyrtodaria siliqua; assembly: GCA_037043455.1. Taxonomy (NCBI): domain Eukaryota; kingdom Metazoa; phylum Mollusca; class Bivalvia; order Adapedonta; family Hiatellidae; genus Cyrtodaria; species Cyrtodaria siliqua. Next base: position 20,838 of record JAWPHD010007131.1, read on the forward strand.
AATTTAAGTTGGATAACAAGATAGGATACTCAGCAGAGCTTTACATCCTATCATTTTATCCATCTCGTTTGAAAGTCATACATAAACTGATTTAAATGTAATAAATAGATTATTTAACTGGGTTTCGATTATTAGGAAATCCTTCACTCGATGGCAGGCGCGTTAGTACGCTCGCTCGTGAAAAGAACCAAATGTCTACCATCTCGTGAAGGATTTCTCTATAATCGCTCATAGCAGTTAAATAATATCTATATCCCAAATGTGTATATATTGTGTATGAGTAGAAATGTTGATCGTGAGATAATCCTTAATGCAGATGACACAACAATTATTTGGACATTACTAAGACACTGTTAGTAGATATTATAGTAATACTGAAGATACCAATGCCTACCCAGCACTAACTCAAGCTTAAATAACAATATAATGTTCGTTAAAGCACTAACCCTGATTGCCGAGTTCATACTTTTAGGTGGACTACTCTGGTTGACGTCCGATGCAGGTTCGCCATTGTTACTCAGTCCCTGAAAACAGTGATTAGCGAAATCAATATTCCAGTTTTATAAAAAAGTAGATAAAAAGGGTCAAAACTATAATATTTATCAGATTTTATGCAAATAAAAGTACTTCAAATAACAATTAGATACAAATCAAAAGTCATCGAAGTAATAGAGTATGGTCTCATCGAGTTGGTTGATTTAAACATCGGGGTGTTTACAGTCATCAAAGTAATAGAGTATGGTCTCATCGAGTTGGTCGATTTAAACATCGGGGTGTTTAAATCGACCGGGTTGAGACCATACTCTGTTTTGTAGCACATCCATAGTCCATTTCATCTGTCTGTCACACTCCAACTTCCTCTATCTGGTAGTTAATGCATCTAACATCTGACAAGTGTTATTTTTAATTAAATGACTTACACCTGTGGACATACAATAGGAATTTCAGAGACCATGCATCAATACATAGATCCGTAAAAATCGACTAACTCCGCCCACCATTGTCCTGTGAAGCTCAATTTTGCCCTGACATACATTACCACATGCTCTTTATTGTATATTTGTAACAGAGCTCATACAGATAAACTTTTTGATCAGATGGGTATTTACTCATCGGTATTTATTTAATTGGGTATTTCATGATTTCAATTGGGTAAAATAAAACAATAAAAGTTCGCAACATTGTTTTGGGGTGGCATTCCACTAATATTGTATACACAAAATCTAATAAAATCAACTTCTTTTACAATATGCTTTATGAATTTACAATTCACAAGGTGATTGGGTGTCCCTTCAACATTCGCCATATATTGCTCAATTTGCATTGGTTGTTTTATTATTTGACAACTTCAATTACTTTTTGGTACCCATGCTTTTTATTTTAAGTCGATATTTTGGTTTTTAGCTCTACTGATCAGAGATCAGCAGAGCTTATGCCGTGGTGCGGAGTCCGTCGTCCGTCCGTCCGTCCGTCCGTCTGTCCGTCTGTCTGTCCGTAAACTTTTATTTGTAGCGACTTCACAGCTGAAACTACTGGATGGATATTCATGAAACTTTACAGAAATGTTGCCCATAAAGTCTAGTTGATCCTAGCAAAAATTCATGTTGATGTGAAATCCAAGATGGCCGCCAAAGCTAAAAATAGAGTTTTAAAATACAAGTTTGTAGCGACTTCTTCTTGAAAACTATAAGTGATATTGATATGGGACTTTTTCTAAAATGATCAGCATGACATGATGTTGATCCTAGTCAAAAATTGTTTTGATTCAACGTTAAACATGGCTGCCAGCGGCCATCTTTGTTTACATAGAGTTATATAGTAAAAACTTGTAGCGACTTCACAGCTGAAACTACTGGATGGATATTCATGAAACTTTACAGAAATGTTGCCCATGAAGTCTAGTTGATCCTAGCAAAAATTCATGTTGATGTGAAATCCAAGATGGCCGCCAAAGCTAAAAATAGAGTTTTAAAATACAAGTTTGTAGCGACTTCTTCTTGAAAACTATAAGTGATATTGATATTGACTTTTTCTAAAATGATCAGCATGACATGATGTTGATCCTAGTCAAAAATCGTTTTGATTCAACGTTAAACATGGCTGCCAGCGGCCATCTTTGTTTACATAGAGTTATATAGTAAAAACTTGTAGCGACTTCACAGCTGAAACTACTGGATGGATATTCATGAAACTTTACAGAAATGTTGCCCATAAAGTCTAGTTGATCCTAGCAAAAATTCATGTTGATGTGAAATCCAAGATGGCCGCCAAAGCTAAAAATAGAGTTTTAAAATACAAGTTTGTAGCGACTTCTTCTTGAAAACTATAAGTGATATTGATATGGGACTTTTTCTAAAATGATCAGCATGACATGATGTTGATCCTAGTCAAAAATCGTTTTGATTCAACGTTAAACATGGCTGCCAGCGGCCATCTTTGTTTACATAGAGTTATATAGTAAAAACTTGTAGCGACTACTTCTCTGAAACTACTTGGCGGATTGTCATGAAACTTTACAGGAATGTTGCTCTTGATGTCTGATTGATCCTAGAAAAATTTCAGGTCGGCCGGAAATTCAAGATGGCCGTCACAGCTAAAAATAGATTTTTAAAAAATAAGTTTGTAGCAACTACTTCTTGAAAACTATAAGTGATATTGATATGGGACTTTTTCTAAAATGATCAGCATTACATGATGTTGATCCTAGTCAAAAATCGTTTTGATTCAACGTTAAACATGGCTGCCAGCGGCCATCTTTGTTTACATAGAGTTATATAGTAAAAACTTGTAGCGACTACTCCTCTGAAACTACTTGGCGGATTGTCATGAAACTTTACAGGAATGTTGCTCTTGATGTCTAATTGATCCTATCAAAATTTCAGGTCGGCCGGAAATTCAAGATGGCCGTCACAGCTAAAAATAGATTTTTAAAAAATAAGTTTGTAGCGACTACTTCTTGAAAACTATAAGTGATATTGATATGGGACTTTTTCTAAAATGATCAGCATGACATGATGTAGATCCTTGTGGAAAATTATTTTGATTCGACGTTAAACATGGCTGCCAGTGGCCATCTTTGGTTACATAGAGTTATATAGTAAAAACTTGTAGCGACTACTCCTCTGAAACTACTTGACGGATGTTCATGAAACTTCACAGGAATGTTGCTCTTGATGTCTAGTTGATCCTAGAAACATTTCAGGTCGGCCGGAAATTCAGCTAAAAATAGATTTAAAATAAATAAGTTTGTAGCGACTACTTCTTCAAAACAATAAGAGATATTGATATGGGACTTTTTCTAAAATGATCAGTATGACATGATGTTGGTCCTTGTCGAAAATCGTTTTGATTTGACCTTAAACATGGCTGCTTTGTTTACATAGAGTTATATAATGAAAACTTGTAGCGACTACTTCTTTGAAACTACCTGACGGATTTTCATGAAACTTCACAGGAATGTTGCTCTTAATGTCTTATTGATCTTAGCAAAATTTCAGGTCGGCCGGAAATTCAAGATGGCCGCAACGGTTAAAAATAGATTTTCAAAAAACAAGTCTGTAGCGACTACTTCCTGAAATCAAAATCAATCAGTAGAGCTTCAAGGTCATTGACCTCTTGTTTAAATGGGTATTTAAGCAAATACTCTGATTATCTGTAGTTCTGTACAGTATAAAAGGTTTAGTTGTGGGAAAGCATGTGCTTTAACCTATGGGGTAAATATCTGTTGTGATTTTAACTGGTCAATTGCGCGTAGTTCCAAAAACATACAGGGCATGAAAACTTGTTTCTGAGTTACTCGTCCTTCGTAATATTTGAATGGTCAAATTGATAAACTTTTAAAGAATTTATCTGAATTCTTACTTGTACTCCTTATATACTCCTACTCTTCGTAAATCCTGAATGCATTATAGTTTCGACATTCAGTTTCAAGCTCCGCCATCTCTTGTCCATTGGGTCAACCACTTCAAGCTCCGCCATCTATTGTCCATTGGGTCAACCGCTCATAAATATTGACCATGTGCTCCATTGTATTTTAGAGTTCTTTGTGCCACTGACATTATTACACCTGTTTTTGTTAGGTTAGGTGTAAATAACTGATTTACTTTTGACCAGGTCAAATCTAGGGTATAAAGCTAATGATGGATGGCTCGGAACTATGCATTGCATCCCATTGTACTTTAAATCTGTACCAAAGTAAATACACATTTGAAAGACATGATACATTAAATGATAGTAATTGAAGAATAACAATAACAGTAGAATAACAAAAACCGTAGACAAACTCGGAGTCCACTGAGTCGAAACTGCACAGGTAAAAGGTGCAACTTTTTCTAACTGCAGTCATTTTAATGCATAATTATTCAATAACTTGAAAAAAATCGAAGCAGAAGACAATTTTACTTTTGTTTTGGAAAAGCGGATGTGGAAAACTTTGAATGCACGGATTATGTATACTGGGTCACGACAGTTATATGGCAGTTCCCATTGCCGGCTTTGCAGCGACTGAACATAAAATTCAATTAGTAATTATTATACAGGAAATTATAATTATATTTTTAATTAATCGTTATTTGTAACAAATTTTTACTATTCTGCTGTTTAATATTAATACTTCGATGGATCTACGAAAAAATCAGAAAAAATTGTACAGAATTCCGGGTCATAACCCCGTTGTTAGTGTCGCGTTGTTAAAAGGTACATACATGGCCAAGGATTATGGGTATTTATGTCGGTTTAAGAATTGTGACTTTTGTACAACAGAAACGAAAGAAACTTGTGATTGAAATATGTATTTGTTTCGAAATTTATATTGTATTTGAATATCAGTCTTGCATTAAAAGTTTGAAATATGTATTTGTTTCGAAATTTATATTGTATTTGAATATCAGTCTTGCACTAAAAGTTTGAAATATGTATTTGTTTCGAAATTTATATTGTATTTGAATATCAGTCTTGCATTAAAAGTTTGAAATATGTATTTGTTTCGAAATTTGTATTGTATTTATCAGTCTTGCGCAGAAAAGATGCACTCAGTGTCTCATTGTTTTTTTGGCTATTTGCTGTCGGACAAGTTGAAAAGTTGTGGGAAAATTCAGATTTTCCCCTTAAATAATCAGTCCACAGGTGTGCACTCGTGGATAATTGGATTTTACCCAGAGTGTAACTCGCGAGTGAGAGTGACTCGACAATGGCCTACTTTCGCCGCATGGATTCGCTGAGTCCAAACAATCACTCCGTGTAGATGGACCGCGCGGCACTTGATATGACCAAACTCGGCAAATCGAGTAAAGTGGGTTTCGCGTGAGCTGTACTGTATCCAAATACTCTTCTTGCCAACTCATGCAAAACTTTATGTTGTAATAATCACGCCTACAAAGTTTGGTTAAGATAGCTTTAATAGGCATTAATTTAGGTGCGAGGAGTATAATATTTGGTGTAAAAAAGGTACAGACGGACTTTACAATTTAAGCCATCATAATTTACATGTTACATTCCATAAAAAAAGTAGTTAACTAATTTGAGTCACCTGGTATTTGAGAAGCACTAAATGCATCATTCCGATTGCTGGCAGCTTTAACCCGAACCTCATTGGAGTCACCTTTATTGTCAGTAGTTTTTTTTGGCAGGCACTGTCATCATTGACACTTTCACCAATCCCTTTGTTAATGTCCATACCATTCAACGCTGCCTGGCAAACATTCCAGGTCTTGGTTAGCGGTACTGCTTCAGATTGAGAAACAGTACAAGAAGATGAAGGAAATTGATCCAATAAACTGGAAATTATAAGTCTATCAGTGTCAACCGCAGTTCCAGCCTCGCTGTTTTTAGCTCTACTGATCAGAGATCAGCAGAGCTTATGCCGTGGTGCGGAGTCCGTCGTCCGTCTGTCCGTCTGTCCGTCTGTCTGTCCGTCTGTCCGTAAACTTTTATTTGTAGCGACTTCACAGCTGAAACTACTGGATGGATATTCATGAAACTTTACAGAAATGTTGCCCATAAAGTCTAGTTGATCCTAGCAAAAATTCATGTTGATGTGAAATCCAAGATGGCCGCCAAAGCTAAAAATAGAGTTTTAAAATACAAGTTTGTAGCGACTTCTTCTTGAAAACTATAAGTGATATTGATATGGGACTTTTTCTAAAATGATCAGCATGACATGATGTTGATCCTAGTCAAAAATCGTTTTGATTCAACTTTAAACATGGCTGCCAGCGGCCATCTTTGTTTACATAGAGTTATATAGTAAAAACTTGTAGCGACTTCACAGCTGAAACTACTGGATGGATATTCATGAAACTTTACAGAAATGTTGCCCATAAAATCTAGTTGATCCTAGCAAAAATTCATGTTGATGTGAAATCCAAGATGGCCGCCAAAGCTAAAAATAGAGTTTTAAAATACAAGTTTGTAACGACTTCTTCTTGAAAACTATAAGTGATATTGATATGGGACTTTTTCTAAAATGATCAGCATGACATGATGTTGATCCTAGTCAAAAATCGTTTTGATTCAACGTTAAACATGGCTGCCAGCGGCCATCTTTGTTTACATAGAGTTATATAGTAAAAACTTGTAGCGACTTCACAGCTGAAACTACTGGATGGATATTCATGAAACTTTACAGAAATGTTGCCCATAAAGTCTAGTTGATCCTAGCAAAAATTCATGTTGATGTGAAATCCAAGATGGCCGCCAAAGCTAAAAATAGAGTTTTAAAATACAAGTTTGTAGCGACTTCTTCTTGAAAACTATAAGTGATATTGATATGGGACTTTTTCTAAAATGATCAGCATGACATGATGTTGATCCTAGTCAAAAATCGTTTTGATTCAACTTTAAACATGGCTGCCAGCGGCCATCTTTGTTTACATAGAGTTATATAGTAAAAACTTGTAGCGACTTCACAGCTGAAACTACTGGATGGATATTCATGAAACTTTACAGAAATGTTGCCCATAAAGTCTAGTTGATCCTAGCAAAAATTCATGTTGATGTGAAATCCAAGATGGCCGCCAAAGCTAAAAATAGAGTTTTAAAATACAAGTTTGTAGCGACTTCTTCTTGAAAACTATAAGTGATATTGATATGGGACTTTTTCTAAAATGATCAGCATGACATGATGTTGATCCTAGTCAAAAATCGTTTTGATTCAACATTAAACATGGCTGCCAGCGGCCATCTTTGTTTACATAGAGTTATATAGTAAAAACTTGTAGCGACTACTTCTCTGAAACTACTTGGCGGATATTCATGAAACTTTACAGGAATGTTGCTCTTGATGTCTGATTGATCCTAGAAAAATTTCAGGTCGGCCGGAAATTCAAGATGGCCGTCACAGCTAAAAATAGATTTTTAAAAAATAAGTTTGTAGCGACTACTTCTTGAAAACTATAAGTGATATTGATATGGGACTTTTTCTAAAATGATCAGCATTACATGATGTTGATCCTAGTCAAAAATCGTTTTGATTCAACGTTAAACATGGCTGCCAGCGGCCATCTTTGTTTACATAGAGTTATATAGTAAAAACTTGTAGCGACTACTCCTCTGAAACTACTTGGCGGATTGTCATGAAACTTTACAGGAATGTTGCTCTTGATGTCTTATTGATCCTATCAAAATTTCAGGTCGGCCGGAAATTCAAGATGGCCGTCACAGCTAAAAATAGATTTAAAATAAATAAGTTTGTAGCGACTACTTCTTCAAAACAATAAGAGATATTGATATGGGACTTTTTCTAAAATGATCAGTATGACATGATGTTGGTCCTTGTCGAAAATCGTTTTGATTTGACCTTAAACATGGCTGCTTTGTTTACATAGAGTTATATAATGAAAACTTGTAGCGACTACTTCTTTGAAACTACCTGACGGATTTTCATGAAACTTCACAGGAATGTTGCTCTTAATGTCTTATTGATCTTAGCAAAATTTCAGGTCGGCCGGAAATTCAAGATGGCCGCAACGGTTAAAAATAGATTTTCAAAAAACAAGTCTGTAGCGACTACTTCCTGAAATCAAAATCAATCAGTAGAGCTTCAAGGTCATTGACCTCTTGTTTTTAGATGTTTTAATTGCTGCCGGTGTTTGCTTTTCAGGACTTTTTTTTAATTTGTGAACATTTGCTCTTTTTTTATTTACAGTTACAGTCGACTCCGGGTTTTTGTCTGAATCACTTGTCTTCTCTTGAATAACTTTTTTCTTCTGCCTCGACCAGGTTCTCTACTTCAACAGGCTTCTCAACAGTCTTTTTCTTTTTTTTGGGACTTATTTCACTGTCTTGTTCCTGGCTCTCTTTCAACCTATTTGTTAACACACTTGGCCTTTTTTCACTTAATCCAAGTCCAGAAACATCAGAAAAACTTAAGTTCAATAATAAGTTTATGTTCTCTTCAACAGAACACTTCACAGCCTTTATTTCCTTATCTGCATGTGCAGCAAATCTCGCCAGATACTCTTTATTCTCTGTAAAGAAAAGCATCAAGTTGAAGTGAATTGATATGTCGTGAACAAAATTCTGACTGTCAGACTATGTCTGTGGTTTAATGTTGCTTTTAACCAACCTTTCATGCAATAGCATTGCAATACTAGTATTACTATTGAGATCCGAGGGCTCCGGAAATTTCAAAATGCCAATCAGTTAGAACCCCAGAAATGAAGCACGCCACCCCAGAATTGAAGCACGCCACCTCTGGTCCCATTTTGAGCAAACAAGCAAAAAATAATAATAACCAAACACAATAAAACCTTCTTTAATATGAAAGTTTGTATTAGTTATGCAAGTTACTAAGACTGACTTCAAATAGCGGGTCGATCCGTCTAATTACTCAATTAGCTTGTAAACCAAAGCGGCTTATTCAACTTGTCACGCATAATGGTCACATGGTCTTTTACCGTAACATGTAGTAACATGTAGTAGCGGCTAATTCAACATGTAACATAACGCATAATGGTCACATGGTCTTTTACCTACATGTAGTTCCCGATCAGAGAATGACCCGATGTTTCAAGTTACACAAGATTATCCGTTCAGCGTAAGTTTTGCGGAAATGTGCTTGTTACTGTAAATTACCAGGCATATTTATATATGCACCTAAATTATGCACTTATAAAGATTTATATTTGATTTTTTCTGCTGGTTTTCGATAATTATCTTTCCAGTGTCCAACATTTTGGTACAGAACCAGTAAAAACCGCATTTTCTGGAGCCCTGATTGAGATATACTTTATTGGAATTGTATAATTTGGGAAACTTTTTTAATTGCATTCATTCATAATTACAACTTCTTCAACTAAGTATGAGATGAAATTGTAAAAAAAAAATTTGTGCAACAAATAAACTGACAGAAGTTACATTGTAGTCCAATAACAGCATTTTTTTCACATTTAATCTTCAATATTGTTTAACGTATTATATTTATTTTTTAATGTTAAATTGCTGCTCTGACGGCACCTAAATTCCGATGTTCAAAAAACACATAGCAAACACAGGCGCCCCCTACAGGAGAGAGAGAAGAGGGATAGAGAGAAGAAGAAATTGTGTTGTAGTAATATGTTTATATAAATACTAGGCTGGAAACTAATTTCACACTGTCATTTGTTTTTTTGGAATTGTTTTTAGCTCTACTGGCCAAGGGCCAGCAGAGCTTATGGGATGGTGTGTTGTCCGTCTTCCGTCGTCCGTTAACTTTTGCTTGTGTACACTCTAGAGGCCACATTTCTAATGCAATCATCATGAAACTTTGTCAGAATGTTTGTCTCAATGAAATCTCGGTCAAGTTCGAAAATGGGTCATGTGGGGTCAAAAACTAGGTCACTAGGTCAAATATTGGAAAAACCTTGTGTACACTCTAAAGGCCATATTTTTGACCCGAGCTTGATGCAACTTTGGCAGAATGTTTGTCATAATTATATCTTGGTCAAGTTTGAAAATGGGTCACATGGGGTTAAAAACTAGGTCACTAGGTCAAATACTTGAAAAACCTTGTGTACACTCTAGAAGCCGTATTTCTGACCCAATCTTGATGAAACTTTGTCAAAATGTTTGTCTTAATTATATCTTGGTCAAGTTCAAAAATGGGTCACATGGTGTTTAAAAATATGTCACTAGGTCAAACTTTGGAAAAACCGTGTGTACACTCTAGAGGCCATATTTTTGACCCGATCTTGATGAAACTTTGTCAGAATGTTTGTCTCAATGAAATCTCGGTCAAGTTCAAAAATGGGTCATGTGGGGTCAAAAACTAGGTCACTAGGTCAAATACTTGAAAAAACTTGTGTACACTCTAGAGGTCATATTTGTTACCCAATCTTAATGAAATTTTGTCAAATTGTTTATCTTAATCATATCTTGATCAAGTTCGGAAATGGGTCACATGAAGTTAAAAACTAGGTCACTAGGTCAAATATTGGAAAAACCTTGTGTACACTCTAGAGGCCATATTTTTGACCCAAGCTTGATGCAACTTTGTCAGAATGTTTGTCTTAATTATATCTTGGTCAAGTTTGAAAATGGGTCACATGGGATTAAAAACTAGGTCACTAGGTCAAATATTGGAAAAACCTTGTGTACACTCTTTGTCAAAATGTTTGTCTTAATTATATCTTGGTCAAGTTCAAAAATGGGTCACATGGTGTTAAAAACTAGGTCACTAGGTCAAACTTTGGAAAAACCGTGTGTACACTCTAGAGGCCATATTTTTGACCCGATCTTGATGCAATTTTGTCAGAATATTTGTCTCAATTATAGCTTGCTAAAGTTCGAAAATGGGTCACACAGGGTCAAAAACTAGGTCACTAGTACACTCTAGAGGCCATATTTCTGACTCGATCTTGATGAAACTTTGTCGAAATGTTGTCTTAATTATATTTTGGTCAAGTTCGAAAATGGGTCCCATGGGGTCAAAAACTAGGTCACTAGGTCAAATACTTGAAAAAACCTTGTGTACACTCTAGACACCATGTAGTACGACTCGATTCATCAATGGTATAACAGCCAGTAGAGCGTTCTCAGGCCCTCTTGGGCCTCTTGTTTAACTTCTTTAATGATCTGTGCGTAAAAATTAATGTCACTCGGCGATTGGATCTGAGGTATACATTTTACTTCGTTTCTGTAACATTGGTTTACCAAAATATGCTTGGTAATCAAGCTTGGTAATCCATCAACAATTACAAAAAATCCCAGACAAGAAGGAAGTTACAGACTGCACCAAAAAGAAAATATTTACGACACTCACGCGCCAGTTACGGTAGAATGAGTTACGGAGTGCTTTGACCTGCTTAGCCTCGGTCACCCGGCCCGCTTCTGATTTCTTTGTTTCGCTATGCTACACGGATCCAGAACCAGGGCCTGGGGAAACCACGACGTTTAAAATCGCCCTCTCGTTTTGGGCGATTTTGGCGAGATTTTGAGAGATTCAACGAGACTTTCAAAACACTTATTTCTAAATGAATTTCATGATAATTTCTAGAATGCTCCACAGTTGTCTAACAGCTTGTTTGAGTGAACGAGACATGCGCCGTGGAGCAGTCTATTATATGCATTATCAAATTCACTGTTTCAAAAATCGGCCTGTGATGGTCACTTGTTTGAGTAAACGAGACATGAGCCGTGGAGCAGTCTAGATAATTTCTTACTTTCAACTTTTGAGAAGCAGCATGTGACGTCAAAAATGGTAACAGAAGCATCAACAATTGACGATGTTGGCTGAACATAAAGTCACTGTTCTGATAATTGTCTGAGATAAGGTCTGATATTTTTGAAATCATTTTGTATTATTGTTAAATATCTTCTGGGTAACGATTATAAACATGTTTGTCTCTGTAGACAATGTGTGCTTTATTTTATTTATATTGCAACAATAGAAAAATCCAGTATGTCTTGATTCAGTATTTATTTAATCCTTTTCTGTAAAATTTCGAAAGGTGCCAATCAGAAAGTGTTCCAAGTCTTTAAATTTCATAATGAAGAATTTCTGTACTATGTCTTTCAAAGGAATAAGCAGTAAATCACACTTCATTTTTAGCTGTGCTCAAGGCTGAGCTATTGTGACCATCCGTCGTCTGTGGTCAACATTTAGCTTGTTTACCCGATAGAGGCCACATTACGTGAGCAATACCGAAGCATTGTGGTGTAGTGGTTATAGTGTATGTCTGCCTTGCATTCGGGAGGTCGTAGGATCGAGTCCCCTGACCGCGTCATACCAAAGACTTTAAAAATGGAGTAGTCACTTGTAACCCTTGCCTGACGAGTAAATAATGGGTAGTACTACGACTGATTGGCCAGTGTCAGAATAATGTGACTGGATGGGTGGGGGCATCATGTCTACTACGGGGTGGTATTCCAGTGTGGCAGCTCTATAAAGAAACCATTGAGTTTGCTGCTTCAAGTAGACATATCATCACATCACACAACAACACACAGATAAAAGTCCAGACATTGTGCCTATAAGCGTCGGCTAGGACGCTTGTCGTAGGTGGAGGGACTATAATCCTTAGAAATACACACACACACACACATTACATGAGCAATCTTAACCAAACTTGCACATATTGTATATGACAATACGATATCAGACAAATTCGATAATGGGCCAGATCGGACTAGTAACACCAGAGTAATGGCCTCTGAGTTAGCAAAAAAATGTTTTCATCTTGTTTACATGATAGAGGCCACATTTTCTGAGCTGTCTTAACCAAACTTGCATAGATTGTGTATGACCATAAGATCTCGGACAAATTTGATAATGGGCAACATCGGACCAGTAACAATAGAGTTATGCCCCTGAATTAGCAAAAAAATGCAGTTTCACATGTTAACAAGATACAGGCCATATTTCTTGAGCAGTCAACCAAATTTTTTTTTGATTATTATTATTAAATTCCGTGTTGGATTTAATGAAACTTAGCAGGAAGCATTGGTATGATGTCTAGTTGTGCATATTCCCAGTTGCCATGCCCCAAAAATGTGCATCTCAAAAGTAAGGTGGTACTAATACACAAATCTATCTTGTTCACAAAGAACTACAGCATATACTTGTACTCAAGTACTCTAGTTACACTTCATAGCCAGTCTTTTCAGCAGCCTCAGTATATAAGCCATTGCACCTTGGAGCTTCAGACCTCTGCTCTGCATAGGTTCACTGCTAGGTGGAGGCATGTCTGATGGAAAACAACTTCATCCTTCATCACATCTCCCTCGAATGTTAGGGTCCTAATATAACCTAATGTGATGTATTAACGGGACATAAAACCCCTTTCATTTATTTTATTAAGCCAATTGTGTACCTCCAGTTTCATATTTCCGAAAACAACCAGGTGAGCGATCCTGGCCCTCTTGATTCAACTGGTGTAATGTGTTGTCTGGAAAGTCCAGTGGTGTCATCTACTGTCAAGATTATGTCTTTGTTGTACAAGTTCGAAAATGCATAACCAGCATTATCCACTTTAACATAATACAGTATTTCCCCATGGCAATGAACACCACCATGTACAACGTCTACAAAAAAGCTGTTTCTTTGGGAGGCTTTTTAATAGCTTGAATGAAAAGCATATGAAAGCCGTTTCGCTTAAATCCTACATAGGAGCCAGATTCAATATTCTTTTCAGTAATGTATGATCTGTTATCTCCCTGCATGACAAAATTATTGAATTTCTCGGACCTACGGAACTGAAAATAAGACTTCTCAAGTCAGTACTGTTTGATCTAAAATTACCACAATTCCTAGCCAGAGTGAAATCGTTTGGTTTAATTAGCAATTAAGTTTATTACAAGTCCACTTTGGTATATTCTGGAGGATAAAGCAGTATCAGTACAGGACATGAATACTAAATATCTTGAGCTCACAACTTACTTGGAAGATGCTGTTCAAAATGTTGATCAGTTCATGTCATTTCTTCATGTTTCTTCATTAAACTTTCAATATATACCCATCATGACAAATCGAATGACCATACGAAAATATAAAGGTCGAGGTCACACTGAAGGTCATTATATGGGTTAAATACTCATTTTTTTCTTCAGGAAAACTTAGTCAGGCCAGTTTGTCAAGGTCAGTTATCTGGGTCCAAAAAACATTGTTATACTGACAAAGCGCTGACAGGTGTCACACGTGTTCCGCTGAACACCCGTCTAGTTTCATTTGCTGCCCTATCGGAAATATGCAAGTTATTTTGTCTTTAGATGCTTCATTGTTAAGCGTTGCATTGTCTAGGTCAGACAGTATGTTTGAGCACTTTAAGAGTATCCTCAGCAAATTTGGTTTCGATTTCACGGAGTCCCAAAACTGCTGAGTCAGAAGCTTCATAACCCATGAACTTGGTGTCAAATTTTGAAGTCTCATCTGTGAGTAATTAGCAAACACTTCACTTAGATGTTATTGAGCTAGACACAATCTTTGTAACTTTATTTACAAAACAGTTGGTTTAGATGGTAGTTTGTTTGGTACAAAGTTCAATTTCAACACAGATTTTACTACATCACCTGATACCAACTATAGTCGCACTGACATTAAATTTTAACAGTTCATAAACACAGTTTTTGAAGAAATTTGAAATGTATCTTTGGCTTTTTTCCTCAAATACATTAATAACTTTCAGTTTATTATTGATATTTACGTCATTTGTCATTTAATAAATCTTATAAATATTCACAATTCTGAGCAAGATCTGCTATTTCCCTGTCTTTTTCAATCAACTGGCGTTCTAATTCTTGGATACGTTCTCTGTTTGTGTGGTAACATTTTTAGACACATTTTCTTTTAATTTCCTGATTTTACTCTGTGAGTAACTTTTTCGGGCAGATGTTTGTTTTCAGTTTTAATTGACTAGTTTGTAACTTTGAATTAAGTAGCTGATGCCAGTGTTTCTTCCTTTTTGTGACACCTACGATAGAGGGTAGTGAGACATAGCAGTTATATTTCCGGTGGTGGCGGCATCCGCATTTTAAATCAACTATATTTCAACAACCGCTGTTCGAATTTTTCTGAAACTTTATCAGATGCTTTGTTGGGTCAATGGACATCACGTAATGCCAAAATTACCAAGGTCAAGGTCATATTTTGCATTATTTTCCCAAAACTTAACCTTGATTAGGTAACAACCTTGGTTAGGTAAGTTAACCTCAGTTAGCTGTATGTGATTGCCTCATTCTCTTTATTTGATACTTGGTTGCATTGGTGGACATCACTGAACAACAAAAATGACCAAGGTCAAGGTCATATTTTGCTTATTTTTCCCAAACTTAACCATGGTTAGGTAACTTAACCTTTGTTAACTTTAAGTGATTGCCTCACTAAATGTCGTTTATACTTGGTCATATATATTGTTGGCATTGGTGGACATCGCTGAACGACAAAAAATACCAAGGTCAGGTCATGTTTTGCATTATTTTCCCAAAACTACACCCAGGTTATTTACCCTAAACATCAGTTTGGTTTGGTAAATTAACCTCAGCTAACTTTTTCTGATAACTTTAATTTCTTTTGTTTGATACTTGGTCAAATGTATTGTTGGCATTGGTGGACATCACTGAACGACAAAAATTACCAAGAAGGTCAATTTTGCGTTATTTTCCCCAAACTTAACCTCAGTTAACTTTTATGTGATGTCAGCAGTGTTCTCCAGTAGTTTTGAAGTAGTAGGCTAATTTCCAAAAGTTGCAGGCGCCTATGGCGTCGAGCGGGGAGAGTGTCAGTTGGGGGTTTGAGATGTTTTTGTTTTAAATGGTTCCATTTGGTGAGCTCTGAATGTATTTTTGTATTATATTTCAGCTGTCATGTATTCTGTGGATGTCAGGAAACTTAATATTACTTTTATGAGGTGGCAATCTGTTGCTGTTGAGGCATACTTTAGTGCACTGGGTAGAATACCTGATATTTTCTCCTAGATTTTCTTTCACAATTGCGTCCTTGTTTGGCAAGTTAATCTCTGACATAAGAGAGTCCCAGTCCACATTGTCGCTCTTTTTCACGAGATATGAACAATTTTTTCCATAAACGAGTATAACAGGAAGATTTCGCATAAACATGTCACGGACATCAGAGCTTACATATCTGTATTTTGGTATAGACAATTCAGCAAAGGTATACTCTTCTGTAACACTACGAACATAAATTTCAAAAGCTTCTTTCAAAGGAACTGTAGTGTTTTGTTCAATAAGATCTGCTACAACAAGAATTGCAAAGGATTTAACATGCTTTACAAAATTGTTTCTCATGTCATTAACAATTCCAATATGTTTCTTAACACAATCATGCCATGACATTAAAAACACTCTTTAAGTCATACCAAATTGAATTTTTGGAAGCTTCAGCACGACTGCGATTCCTATTCTTAGCCTCATTATGTTTTTTTTTCAAGTAATGGTGCTTTAGCTATATTATAGAATCAACTTATGATACAGGGAATAATACAGTGCTTTAATAATTAATACCTTTGCCCCGCTGGTGGCATAGTTCACGGTGTCTTAGCAGAAGCTGCACATAACTTTGCCGGCACATCAATTTTTCGTATGCATTCTCCAAGAACACACTGTAAATCCTTGCCGTCGTCATTTACGGTGATCACTCTATCAAGCCAATCCCATCTGAACTTGTTTTTCACACCCTTTTCAATTTCTTTCAGTCGCCGGTCGTCCTTTCGATCCAAAACCTTCGCCATTTTGCCGCGCAAACAGACGGTACAAGCAGATTAGAAATGAAACGATGTACCAGATTGGTACATTCACTCACGCAACGACCAATGAAAATGCATGTTATAAATCGCTTGGTTTGCTTGTGACTTGCAATTGTTGTTAGCTGCCCGACGCTTGATCTTATCACTAGTAGTTTCAGAGCATCAAATTCAAGTGCGTTGGTGAGTCTGACGTGACGCTATCGACGCTTGATCTCGTTACTAGTAGTTTATAAGAGCATCACATTCAAGCGCGTTGGTGAGTCTTGACGTGACGCTAGCGACGCTTGATCTTGTTAATAGTAGTTTATAAGAGCATCGCATTCAAGCACGTTGGTGAGTCTGACGTGACGCTATCGACGCTTGATCTCGTTACTAGTAGTTTATAAGAGCATCACATTCAAGCGCATTGGTGAGTCTGACGTGATGCTATCTGTTGTGAAACTGGAGACAGACGGCCGACAGATCGAGGTATTTGTTTATTTTTGACAAACTTTGTAACTTGAAATAAACGATTTTACAAATATTTGGTATTCTTACCCCCTCCCCACCCCCACCCCCCCACTCACCCCCCTCACCCCCGCCTCCCCCTAAACTTTCTCAACGAATTTACACTGATCTCAAAAATGACCTTTTTAGCTTTGAAAAAAACAGAACTCTTTCATCCCTGATTGATATGTGTGTTTGTTTTACAAGCCAATAGCTGTAAAATAAAGATAAAATTATGCTTATACCTGTATTGTTTTTGAAAATATAGTTAATTTTTAGTTAAACATGGTATCAAGTAAAATTTCAGCTAATTCCTGCAATATGAAGATAATTTGAAGTAACTATACATACACAGACGGGATTTCTGAATAACCGAGTTAACTCCTAACATGTCCGAAACATTCACAGAGACACACACTATGCTTAGAGGTGAAGGATGTAAGATACCCGTTCTGCAGCTCTAAAGCGCAATGGCTTAGAGATGAATGATGGAAATTCCCATTCTGAAGCTCTAAATTGCAAGGCATTAGATATGAATGATGACAGATACCTGTTCTACAGCTCTAAAGCGCAATGTCTTAGCATTAAAGGATGAAAGATACCCGTTCTGCAGCTCTAAAGCGCAATACCTTAGAGATGACGTATGAAAATGCCATTCTGCAGCTCTAAAGCGCAATGCCTTAAGAATAACGAATAAAAGATACCCATTCTGCAGCTCTTTCTTAACGTCTCACACCACAATTAATTTTCCATAGGGTCCCATTGCAATGTTTTTGTTCGTGGCATAGAGATAAAAAAGATTTTGCAACATGTATTCATGCTTAAATTTTTCATTGATCCAATATCTGCAATTTAAAACACATTTAACAAATATTTACCAGATTGAACTTTTTTTAATTTCATGTTTGCGTGACACCTATCAAAATTTAGACAAAAATACAACCCCGTGGAGATTAGCCCCATGATGTGTAAAATGAGGCAGAATTAGCCAGAAATCTTATATCAACATGCATTTTTCTGTGATCTCTTCCTAAACTGCTGTAGATTTAGAAGCTGGTAAAGATAAATCAATGTATCCTGTAAAATGTAGAAAAGCAAGCTTGTTTTTTTTATCTATCCTTCATCTGTAGGGCACGAGTATTCAAGGGAGATAATAGTGGTGTGAGTCCTTAAGATCTGTCCATACAGTATTGTCTAGTTTGGCAATATAAAATACAGCGTCCCGCACAAAATGTGCCTTGACTTCGGCTGGAGTGATTTCAATACTAACTAGCTCAAATTTGCCGGCTGGTCGCTTTTGAAGCGTGGCCACCTGTTTGACCAACTCCAACGAAGCGATCTGGTGGCGGGTGTGCGGCCAGTTGCCCACTTGCTAAAGTAGTCGGTCGGTTGCCCACTTGCTAAAGTAGTCGGTCGGTTGCCCACTTGCTAAAGTAGTCGGTCGGTTGCCCACTTGCTAAAGTAGTCGGTCGCGCGAAAAAACTTCACATACTCCTCACCATGAAACGAGCAGTTGGGTGTTGTAAGTAGGGAGGGCTGTAGATTCTGGTTGGTATGTCAGAGAGTGTTGCGTTTTGACATGGTATTTTAAGTCTTATGCTCGTCTGAATTCTCTTGGTGCCTGTTCCACGCACCAGACACAGACGATGCGGATATTGTTGTGATTGGCAGTTAAATCACGTTTTGTCTGGAAAGTGGGCAGACAGTTGTCGGACTTGAAATTTGTGCCAACTTTGGACTTCATGACCCTGAAAATAGAGCAAGTATTGGTCAAGAACTGTGTATTTGCGCTCTGTTAACATTTTTTTTTATATATATATATTTTTACATATTTCTCTGTAGTTTTGATCAATTCTTACACATAGCTATGTTGCGCCCCCCAACCCCACCCCACATTGTTTTAGCCTTGTTTTCTGATGGTATATACTATCTATATAATTTATTATTCTCTGAAAAATCGAATAGTCGAACTGCGCTGTTCTCCGACAGCTCTTGTTTAATATCACCTTGAAAGAAGTCCAGCACAAAATGTGCCTTGACTTGGTATTTTAAGTCTTATGCTTGTCTGAATTCCCTTGGTGCCTGTTCCACGCACCAGACACAGACGATGCGGATATTGTTGTGATTGGCAGTGGTGGTGTGGTCTAGCAAATCACGTTTTGTCTGGAAAGTGGGCGGACAGTTGTCGGACGTGAAATTTGTGCCAACTTTGGACTTCATGACTCCTGAAAATAGAGCAAGTATGGGTCAAGAACTGTGTATTTGCGTTCTATTAACATTTTATAGATGTTCTCAGCAATTGTCTCATTGCACTGCCTCTAGCCGATGAAAATATTGGTTATGTAGCAGACATTTGCCTTGTTGCCATTCACACAAGAACATTCCGCAAAATATTGCTCTTGATGGTACGGGTGATCAATCTGCATCTCAATAGCTATGCCTTTAAATTGATATCTGCGTGCGCCTTCATGTCGGATAAACCACATTCATCCAACCAACACTTAATCCAAGCTTATTCAGGGTAGGCAACCTTACAGATATCTACTACACGTCTAAATATCGCAGTGCGGTATAGATATTGTTTTCATCGGCGTACCATCTAATTTTGAGTGAGGGCAGGAACAGTCCCATTCCTGGACAAACCTTTAGCCATGGTCTTAAGCCAGGAGAGTAGTTTACTTCCCATATACGGGTTAAGTCTGTCAATATGGACAGCTTTGGCTGGAGTTGTAATTGATCTTTCCACAAGATAGACCATGTCGTCAATTTTCTTTATAAAATCAAGTAATGTCCTTTCTATTGAGGGGACAGTTTCTTGCAGACACCAGGGCATCTACTTGGGTCATGCAACCAAATTGCCTGCCCAACAGTAAATTATCTCCTTTTAGCATGTAGATCATACTGATGTTTCCGATAGAGAGCTTTCGTCTTCAATGACTTTCGAGCCATTTCATGAACCTCAGCCATGATCTTCAGTATCTGCATAGTTCCTAAAAGGTCATTTCAAGATCAGGTGAATCAGTTATGATTGTATGTAAGGTGCTTATTTCTGTACAAATAAACGAGGAAATAAGCTTGACCCTTGAAGTATGCCTGTGCCAAAGCGTTAACCTAATTCCTTGCGTGGTTCGATCACTCAAGGTCTCACACCACACTTCGATTTTACTGTGTTGGCCATAGGCAGTAAAGTCCAATTTTCCATTCTGAATGAAACATTTACAGTCTAAAAGTATTTTATTGGTAAAATACAGTTACTGCTGCTCATAAAAATCCACAAAATCTGGTACTACAGCCCACTTTCTTTTTTTTTTAATGTGAGTGGTGTCGTTCAAGGTACTCTTTTCAGCTTTCACTAAACAGTTTGCAACTAAATTCATAGGCATTTTGAGCACCCTTTAAATGTGTCACATCTTGCTGTCAGTGTCGTCTAATCGCTGTTCATCCAATCTCACACTATTGTTTTCTCACCTGCAACAGGAAAAGGAAATATCCATGGGCAATTATTAAAACTATCTCAAACCGAAGAACATACCCCTACGTTTTATACTGTAAGAATCGCCCTACAGTCACATGCAAGGGAGCTGACTGTGTAGTGAGACCTTCAATATGCTTAAAAAAATTATATCGCACTTCTCTGACACAAAATGTAAGCCCTGCGGGTCACTGTGTTAGTTTTGAATGATTTATTTAAAACGGAACTTTTAAATAGAAACAACAACGTATTGTTCTATATACTGATTTATTAGGTTTGTCCATTTATTCATAATTTTGATAGAGCATCATCAAAACAATCTGACCAATCAGCGACCAAAAATAAACCATATAAATACATTCTGGTAGGTGATAAACTCGGTCTTTATCCTTGTTGTTCAACCAAGTTAAGTGCTAAAATTAAGGTATCTACAGTGTGATTATTTTAAAACCCTGCATAGTTTGTGCACATTCATGCAAATGATTATCTTTCAAACTTTAAAAATCTTAAAATTATCGTCTTTTTACTCTGGTAAAGATTGTTATTAGCTCTACTGGCCGAAGGCCAGCAGAGCTTATGGGATGGCGAGTTGTCCGTCGTCCGTCCGTCCGGCCGGCCGTCCGTCGTTAACTTTTGTCTTGTTACCACAATAGGGCCTTCATTTTTCATTCGATCTCTACCAAACTTTAACAGGTTGTTAATATCAATGAAAGCTCGGACAAGTTCGAAAACCAGCCAGATCGGAATAATTTCACCGGAGTTATGGCCCTTGTTTTGCTGAAAAATGCCATATTAAGCCTTGTGAACACTAGCACCTTCATTTATTATTTGATCTTTACCAAACTTGCACAGATTGTTAATACCAATTATAGCTTGAACAAGTTCGAAAATCAGGTGAATTGGGTCAGTAACACCAGAGTTATGGCCCTTTTTTTCTCTGAAAAATGGCATTTTCTGCCTTGTGAACATGCTAGCACCTTCATTTATTATTTGATCTTTACTAAACTTGCATAGATTGTTAATATCAATGAAAGCTCGGACAAGTTCGAAAACCAGCCAAATCGGATTAGTAACACCAGAGTTATGGCCCTTGTTTTTTCTGAAAATTACTGTTTTCTGCTTTGTGAACACTCTAGCACCTTCATTTATTATTTGATCGTTACCAAACTTGCACAGATTGTTAATACCAATTATAGCTTGTACAAGTTCGAAAATCAGCTGAATTGGGTCAGTAACACTAGAGTTATGGCCCTTTTTTTTTCTGAAAAATGGCATTTTCTGCCTTGTGAACACGCTAGCACCTTCATTAATTATTTGAACTTTACTAAACTTGCATAGATTGTTAATATTAATGAAAGCTCGGACAAGTTCGAAAACCAGCCAGATCGGAATAATTTCACCGGAGTTATGGCCCTTGTTTTTTCTGAAAATTTCTGTTTTCTGCCTTGTGAACGCTCTAGCACCTTCATTTATTATTTGATCTTTACCAAACTTGCACAGATTGTTAATTTCAATGAAAGCTCGAACAAGTTTGAAAACCAGCTAAATCGGATCATTAACACCGGAGTTATGGCCCTTGTTTTTTCTGAAAAATGCTATTTTCTGCCTTGTGAACAATCTAGGGCCTTCAATATTAATCAAATCTTTACTTAACTTTGCCAGTGTCTTTATATCAATGAAAGCTCGAACAAGTTCAAAAACCGGCAAGATCGAAATAATTTCAACGGAGTTATGGCCCTTGTTTTGCTGAAAAATGCCATATTAAGCCTTGTGAACACTCTAGGACCTTCATTTATTATTTGATCTTTACCAAACTTGCACAGATTGTTAATATCAATGAAAGCTCGGACAAGTTCGAAAACCAGTCACAGAGGAGTTAGTTAAAAATGCTATATTTTGCCTCGTTAATATGGTAGGGCCTTCATTTTTCATCTGATCGTTACCAAACTTTACCAGATTCTTTAGTTATGGCCCTTGATTTAGTTAAAAAGCTGTTTTTTGCTCGAAACTTTTAAGAAAACATAAATAGCAGTCACTTGCTTCATTGATATTATAAGAGCCATGTTAGCCAGTAGAGCGTCCACAGGCCCTCTTGGGCCTCTTGTTTTACTATAGAATCTAAGGATAAAAACCGAGTAACACACATTTTATCACCTACTAAAAATAAAATAAAAAACTTAACATTCCCTATAAAAGAATATGCAAATGTCAAACGGGATGCATTCACTGGACAAAGCCAGCCTTTACATGCAGTGAAACAACAATTACAGCATTAACTGTTATAATAGCTCCTCCCATAATCTAAACGCTGTGCACCTTTGTTGAGAAACCTTGCCTTCATAGAAAATTGAAAAATTCAAATATTTTACAGAATTCAATAAATTCTGTCTTCTGTCAAATAAAAATGTAGATTAAGTAATAAATAAAATCAAAATATGTTAAAGTATATTTAAAATGGGAGACATTAGAAACATAAAAGTGTTGGTAATTGTGATATAACCTCACATACAAACATTACCAGATCTAGCTGTCTGCGATTGCTTCTTGTCATCTGACTATGTTCATTATAGATCAAAAACATCCAGCAGACATTTAAGTTGTGAGGTCACCAATAATGTCAATGTTCAAGTTTTCTGTACTTCAAGCGAATTTGTTGAAAAATTGTGTTTAAATGTTTTTGCATTCTCAACTGTTTGTTTGAGCTGAATTTTCCTGGGTAGAACCAGTACTGTACACCTTCCGCCATCCGTAAGAATCGTAACATTTCCTCACAAGTCGAGCTCCCAGTGAGATTCGAACCCGCAATGGTGAGTGGCGCATTCTGAACTAAAGAGTTAGTAGATACAATTGGGTTTACGATGTTCTTGCATTAAGAACTAAAGTGCCTTTTTAAATTCTATAACTAAACTTTGTCGATTAATTTGAAGCTACATTTTTCTGAAACACATGGTCACCTTCTAATCGCGCTATCATCTTGTACCCGTGTGTTATCATGAAATGTATAATTTCGTAACGATGTTGATCTGTTTCGATGGTGAACAGGTCTATATCTAGCTTGTTCCATTCGAGTGAGTTCAGTATAAATAATTCACCTCCTTCCACGTCGAGAGAGAAATAATCAATATGTCGAGTTCCAATTGTATCCATAATGGTTTGCAGAGGTTTGCAGTAGACAGTCACATTTTCGCCTACATGATTAGGATTTCTGTTTACATGTGCGTGTTCGTAAACTTCAACTTGCATTCGTTTCCAATGATGGCTTGTTATGGCATTTTCCCCACTAGTTAAAGCACCAGCGATGAAAAAATCCATTTCATTGATGTCATACACGCATTCATCATATAACATCTGCGATCTTTGCCTTGCAGCGATTCGTACGCGTAAGGATTTGCTTCGACCAATAAACCAGTCCATTGTCTTTCCTTTTCAAGAAACAATGTGTAAGAAAACGTCTCGCCGTCATATCCACCGATTTCAACGAAAAAAACATTTCGTCTTTCATTCAAGAGTCGATCAATATACCTGTCCTGTCCATACTGTGACCAAGAAAGAGCGTTTTGTTTCATACCTTGTGCATATGTTAAATGGTACTCTCCATTCCCATGCTGCAGTATGACTACATTTGGGAAATCCTCAAAATAAACGATTGCATTTGATGAAATTATATCTAAAATAACATCGAATGGAACGAAGATTGTGTTAGATTGGTTTAAACTGCATAAACTATGAAATGTCTTAAACTGTTGTTCTTGAAGGAGTCGTCCACAGTTTTCTATTTCCCGTAAATCTTCATTTGTCGGTATTAAATATCGTAGGTGTAATTTGTACTCGTCATTCTTTTTATACTCTGGCGTTATTAAGGGAAATCCCAAGTGCACACATCCTTGACCAAAAACATATCGTTTTTCTTCCGATGCCGGATAACCCTTTATTGGAATGATATGTGAAAAGGCGAACACCGGATCATTCGGCACTGGTATGGGCAGTCCATAGTAAGACGCATATGCCACTGGTAAAATACGAGACAATCGGAACACATGGTTGACATGAAGGTTGCTGTTTGTCATCAATAATTCATTGTTTTCTTCGTTGTAAATTGCTAGTCCCGATATTGTAAATCGAAAATTTGATAACACACCATTTTTAGCTCTACTGATCAGAGATCAGCAGAGCTTATGCCGTGGTGCGGCGTCCGTCGTCCGTCCGTCCGTCCGTCTGTCTGTCCGTAAACTTTTATTTGTAGCGACTTCACAGCTGAAACTACTGGATGGATATTCATGAAACTTTACAGAAATGTTGCCCATAAAGTCTAGTTGATCCTAGCAAAAATTCATGTTGATGTGAAATCCAAGATGGCCGCCAAAGCTAAAAATAGAGTTTTAAAATACAAGTTTGTAGCGACTTCTTCTTGAAAACTATAAGTGATATTGATATGGGACTTTTTCTAAAATGATCAGCATGACATGATGTTGATCCTAGTCAAAAATCGTTTTGATTCAACGTTAAACATGGCTGCCAGCGGCCATCTTTGTTTATATAGAGTTATATAGTAAAAACTTGTAGCGACTACTTCTCTGAAACTACTTGGCGGATTGTCATGAAACTTTACAAGAATGTTGCTCTTGATGTCTAATTGATCCTAGAAAAATTTCAGGTCGGCCGGAAATTCAAGATGGCCGTCGCAGCTAAAAATAGATTTTTAAAAAATAAGTTTGTAGCGACTACTTCTTGAAAACTATAAGTGATATTGATATGGGACTTTTTCTAAAATGATCAGCATTACATGATGTTGATCCTAGTCAAAAATCGTTTTGATTCAACGTTAAACATGGCTGCCAGCGGCCATCTTTGTTTACATAGAGTTATATGGTAAAAACTTGTAGCGACTACTCCTCTGAAACTACTTGGCGGATTGTCATGAAACTTTACAGGAATGTTGCTCTTGATGTCTAATTGATCCTATCAAAATTTCAGGTCGGCCGGAAATTCAAGATGGCCGTCACAGCTAAAAATAGATTTTTAAAAAATAAGTTTGTAGCGACTACTTCTTGAAAACTATAAGTGATATTGATATGGGACTTTTTCTAAAATGATCAGCATGACATGATGTAGATCCTTGTGGAAAATTATTTTGATTCGACGTTAAACATGGCTGCCAGTGGCCATCTTTGGTTACATAGAGTTATATAGTAAAAACTTGTAGCGATTACTTCTCTGAAACTACTTGACGGATGTTCATGAAACTTCACAGGAATGTTGCTCTTGGTGTCTAGTTGATCCTAGAAAAATTTCAGGTCGGCCGGAAATTCAAGATGGCCGCCACAGCTAAAAATAGATTTAAAATAAATAAGTTTGTAGCGACTACTTCTTCAAAACAATAAGAGATATTGATATGGGACTTTTTCTAAAATGATCAGTATGACATGATGTTGGTCCTTGTCGAAAATCGTTTTGATTTGACCTTAAACATGGCTGCTTTGTTTACATAGAGTTATATAATGAAAACTTGTAGAGACTACTTCTTTGAAACTACCTGACGGATTTTCATGAAACTTCACAGGAATGTTGCTCTTAATGTCTTATTGATCTTAGCAAAATTTCAGGTCGGCCGGAAATTCAAGATGGCCGCCACGGTTAAAAATAGATTTTCAAAAAACAAGTCTGTAGCGACTACTTCCTGAAATCAAAATCAATCAGTAGAGCTTCAAGGTCATTGACCTCTTTTTATCAGATACCGTCATTATTGAACATCCTTCTTGAACACCTTCTGGATTGTTAACTGGACATTCTAGAAGTTTAGAGAAATGTTTTGTCATTAAAGCTAAGTCTCTCCAAACTTTATGGATTTTATCTGGATTATCAGCAGCAAGATGCACATCGAAATTTAAATCTAAATTTTCTGAATTTTCATTAAAATAATGTATGTCGGAAGCAATATGTTTACCATGTTTTCCATAAACGGCACCAGTGCGAAGCAATGCTATCGTTGCCAGACCCCATCCATACCAATATACGCCATGGTAGAAAGTAATGGCATTCATGACTTTCGCAGCATCTGAAACGTATTCAAATATCGGGTCGTTTTCCTTTTCCATGTTAACTTTACAGTCATCACTTTTCCATTCATAGTCTCTTTCAGTGTCAGTTTTTTTATCAAACTGTTTCATTACAGTCATTGCTGGAACAGCTTCTTCTCTTTGAGAATGTTGTTTTGTTAATGAAATAAGTGGATTTATTTCTTCTCTTTGGTATGACTGTTTTGTTACTGGCATTGCTGGAATAGCTTTTTCAGACTTCATTCCGACGGCCGCACCACCTGGATTACCTTGATAAATGTCATGCCTCCAGTACGTAATAGCTATTAATCCTGATATAATGATAGCTGCTTTAACCGCCCAACACAATGTCTTAGTTCTTGGTAAGTATCGTGTGAAACGCATATCTGTAAACAAAATCAGCACTGTCATTAACTATTTGCATATATATTAACAAAGTTCTGTTTTGTCATAATAAGCACGCCTCGCATGGTCGTGGTTTCAATCCTTGGACGTGTCATATCAGTGATTTCATAACAATGATACTAGAAGCTACAACTTAATATATGTGATGTTGACTGATACATGAATATGCATCAAGTCAAAGTCTATTGACTAAGTTATATGTGTTTTCATTTAACTATATCACTTTTGAGTTGGTTATTTTGCGTTTGAAAAAAATGAAATAAACAGTTCTGAATCAGTTTACATCGTTTGCGACACTGTCAGATGAACATTTTAATGACATAATTGTATGCTGGTTATGATGTTTCTGAATCTATGTCTCATACTTTTTTCTTGTTGTATGTGAGGTTTAGATCCAGAAAGTGCATATCCATCATGGTGTAATATTGCCTACATGGTGTTGCAGTGCTATACAGCCTAATGTTTATGTTAGGAAGGCTTTTGATAATTGTAACAGGTTCATTGCAGCACAGTTTGTATTTTATGATGTTTTTGACTCTATACCTCATACTTTTATCTTGATGTATGTGAGGATTAGATCCAGAAAGTCCATATCCATCTTAGTTCAATTTTGCATACACCGTGTTAGAAATGGTGTACAGCCTATTGTTTATGTTTGTAATATAATTGTAACGGTTTAGTTGTAGCACATTTAGTATTTTATGACATAAGTTATGCTGTTTATGCTGGTTATGATGTTTCTGAATCTATTCCTCATACTTTTATCTCGATGTAAGTGAGTAATGGATCCGGAAACTTTATATCCGGCTGGGCGCCATATTGCCTACACGGTATTGCAGTGCTGTACAGCCTAATGTTTATGTTTGAAAGGCTTCTGATAATTGTAACGGAATGTACTGCATGTTGTGTGACGGCTCATCAACACAGTATAGGTTATTTAAAGCCGCCCCAGAGAGAGGGGAAGGATACATAGGAATCCGGGAACCTGCCCTACTCTTATTATCGAATAGATTCCTTTAATAATGGTTCTTTAACGTGCTCGGAGGTTAGACCGATACACGGGACCGCCCAGTTTACGTCCCCATCCGACGGACGAGGCTAAGAGAAAGTGTCTTGCCCAAGAACACACAGACGGAACTCAGTGATTATTGTAACAGGTTAGTTGTAGCACAGTTTGTATTTTACGGCATAAGTTATGCTGGTTATGATGTTTCTGACTCTATGCCTCATAGTTTTATCTCGATGTAAGTGAGTCATGCATCAAGAAAGCTCATATCCAGCTGGGCACCATATTGCCTACACAGTATTGCTGTGTTGTACAGCCTGATGTAGTAATGTTTATGTTAGGAAGGCTTTTGATAATTGTAATGGGTTAATTGTAGCACATTCTGTATTTTATGACATAAGTTATGATGTTCCTGAATCTATGTCTCATACTTTTATCTTGATATATGTGAGGTTTAGATCCAGGAAGTCCATATCAATCTTGGTGTAATAGGGCCTACACTGTATTGCAGTGCTGTACAGCCTATTGTTTATGTTTGGAAGGCTTTTGATAATTGTAACAGGTTAATTGTAGCAATATTTTGTAATTAATGACATACATTATGCTGGTTATGATGTTTCTGATTCTATGCCTCATACTTTTATTTCGATGTAAGTGAGTCATGGATCCAGAAAGCTCATATCTGGCTAGGCGCAATATTGCCAAATTGGTCAGTGACAATAACAATTAGTCAGAGAAAGTCATTGAAAACTCAGAATTGTATTTGACTGCTAGTAGTGATAATTTTAACAAATACTGAAAAGGGGATCCCTTGGAAGCAAGAAACACAAAAAAGAGATAAAAGTAGCAGACTCGGTTTTACCGAGTCTGTTTGTGAGAGGTAATGTCAAAGTGCACCTCCAACGCCTCCTAGCACCGACTTAAGTGATATTCTACTTCAAAGCCACAAGGATTGAGTTTGATGATTAAAAAGGACCAGTAAGTAATAACGCTACTGATTTGTAGTCGGAGCGACTTTTTACGGCCACCATCTGGTTTCCATAGGACCCTATATCTCATTTTTGCAAAATATTGCATTTTATATAATCTATAATGTTAGAAATATAAGTTCAAAACCCTGCTAATTTTAAGTGTAGTTTATGTGTTTAATAATATTATAGAATGTATTTGATTTTGTATATAGGATATCGAGTTAATTTTTAAATTAAATTATTAATTTAAAGGGACACGCCAATCTGGAAGTAGTGTCATGTTAAAATATGTAGTCTGATTTATATTATGATTTAACCCTTAACCCGCTCTATATATAACGGGCCCCGTTTGGTTCCGGAAAAAATAATAGGGTCACTGCAGATCCCGTTGGAGGGGTAGAACCCCATGGCACCCAACCCACCCACTCAAATTTATTTTATCATTTTTTGTTCATGCTCATTAAAGGTCTTCATCATGACCACTGCATTGTTTCAGGTGCAATCTCGCTCAAATCACTAGAGCAGTGGCAGAAAAACAATAAACGTGGCTCCAGCGTTAATGGAGTGTCTACAATAGAATTTGCAGCAACTCTGCAGTTCTGTAGGTGAGAAGGTTCTAGGCCCATTCTTCATATTTTATCTCGGTGTAAAGGGAGGATCAACCTGGCATGCTCATTCCTGTTAGGCGCCATATAACCTTTCATGTGTTGGTGTGCCTTAAAACCCAATTCAATTCTTCCTTTGAATAGAGACCATTCCATTTATAAAACAAATGGGTGTTTTGGGGAAAATGACTAGTCAGCAGCCGGACAGCCTATTATAGTCATGCTTAGCGGGTTAAGAGTTAAGTTGGGATGTTTGAATATATTTATGAGGTAAAATGTACAGCAATGTAGTATTTGTAATGAGGTTAATTATGTTAAGTTTGAGTGCACACTTTATTGTGTAACTCAATATGTACAATGAATTACATTTAAATTCATATCAATAGTTTGTACAACTTGGATATATTATAAAAAATGTATAACTTGGATATATAATGTATAACTTGGATATATAATGAATACCTTTTAAATTTATATCAATAGTTTGTATAAACAAATTAAATTGTTTAACAATTTTAGATTTGACTTTGACTTTGTCCTAATTTGTAGTTGTTTCACATTGTACTAGATATGTTACTAGTTTTGGTTATGACTCACAATTTGCAGTTGCAACGTTGATGTTTTGTATACTTATTATTGCACCTTAAATAGTTTGCAATAAAAAATCAAATTCAAAAAGTGTTCTGTCATTTTAGCTCTGCTTAACCGAGATCAACAGCGTGTACGCCATCTACTCATTATTTCAGCATACCATATATATTTGTTAAAAAAATATCCGACTTCCAAGGTTGTCGCCAAAAGCACAGACCTAATAACAAATAGATTGGACACTGTGAAAATTGTGTAAATTTCAAGTGGCACAGTTCGAAAATTTTACAAAATATTTCCCAACTTTAAACACACATATCATGTAGAGTTTTTTAGATACAAGTTTTATTCAAGCCAAATACCATCACAAATTGAATTTTCTTTCCAATGATAGTATTTTTGTTTTCTCTTACATTGAGAGCAAAAAAGGAGTTTGATGGAAACTTTGACTATGTCAAAACATTGATTTTTAAGAGAAAAGCGAAAAATGATGACATTTTAAACTTTAAGCATTTTTTTATACAATTTCTTATTTTAAAAATAAACATAAATTATTATAATACCATTTTCCTATTCACTATGAATCTTTTGGATGTATTCTCATCAAAATCAGTGAAGAATTGAGATAGAAGGAAAAGTTAAGGTGCCACATGATATTTTGGTTACGTCATTGGTTAAGATAGGAAGTTTCCTATCTGTTTATTAATATATCTGTGCCAAAAGGCATAGCCACGTTCCCATGCAACTCTGCGCAATAGCACAACACATGGTATGTAATATGCCTATCAAATGTCAAATGCAAAGAAAAAGTGACCATGACCTTTTCAACCTACCAACCCAAAATCAACATGGGTCTTTTTCACCATGTGTAAAATGAGTGCAAATTAAGTTTCAAGATTGTAAGTGTATAAGTTTACAAGTTGCAAGCGTTTTATATACTCCTCTTTAGATAGAAATTATCATATCGTGACTTGTTCGTCCGTCTCTATGTAGGCTAACTTTAAGCTGACAAATTGTGGCTAATAACTTTTAGATTTAGGTCTAAACTTCAGCATGATCCATTAAATACATCTGTAAAAAGGCCCATAACTCTGAAACGTATTTTTATACCCCCGAAGGACTTCCATGAAATACAACACAAATGTTAATCACATTGAGAAGGTTGTTGTTCGCAGGGTGTAAATGTCACAGTTGGAGGCAAAGGTCAAATTCGTGTATAAGGCATAACTTTGAAAGTAGAAGGGAATTTCGAGAAACTTCACACAAATAATAATCACAATGAAAAGGTGTGTGACTCGCACGAATCGGGGGATGAAGGTCACGCTTTAGATAAAAAATCAAATGCATAAAAATAGAAAATATCATGTTTAAGTGCCTGATCACATCCATTCTGAGGAAAAAATGAAGTCCGAGGCTGTGCCGAGGGCTTCATTTTTTCGTGCCAAACCTGATAAAATGGATACGATCAGGCACTAACATGATATTTTCTCTTTATCATGTTGATCGTTTAAAATCATTTAATGTACCTTTTCTTCCATTTTTCCCCCATTTTCTTTCCGTTCAAAAACACCCAGACGTCATCAAATATACCCTGACGTCATCAAAAGAGGTGCTGACGTCATCAAAGCAAGTGCACATGACGGGATAGGAACGTAACTGCCGAGATAAGGTTTTATCTCAGGCACCCTGTTTCCCGGCAGAATTATGCAGATCGACATGATAAATTATGTCTTTGCCATAACTCGAAAACTACACAAGTGAATTTCATCACACTACACGAACATGTTTAGCAGGATTACAAGGTGTGTTTAGGGCATACTTAACCTTGCATTAACCACTGTGTTGTACCTGTAACAAGGAAGGAATTGTTATACGAACACAAAATTAGGGGCATTTGTTACAAGGACCTATATCAATTTACGTCCCATGTGTCAGATTCTTGTTTTAATTATGTCCCCTTAAGAAAAAGGTTACCTTGGAACTTAACGTTGCCTTTTTACAAGTGATCGTGGCTAATACATTAAAGGCCAAAAGTATTAGGTATAAAACAATGACACCTTGTACACATCTTCAGCATGGTCCAATGAACACAGCATGGTCCAGTGCACACATCTAAAAAAAACGGTTAATAAATGTCTTGATTCATAATGTTTTGCTATACTGGCCAGCAGAGCCAATTGGATGGTGTGTTGTTCGTCTGTCCATCCGTTGACCTTTTCCTTGTGAACACGATAGGGACTTTTTTTTAATTTGATCTTAACCAGATGTTGTCAATGCCTTTATACCAATGACATATCAAACAATCTCGAAAACCAGCCAGAAATAGAGTTATGACCATCTTCCTTTTTTTATTTGATCATTTCCAAACTTGACTGATATTGATCAAAGTTCGGACAATTCGAAAACCGGCTAGATCATATTCGTAACACCACAGTTATACCATTTACTTGTTTAAAAAAGTATTCCATATTCTGTCTCGTGAAGTAAACTTATCCAGATAGTTGATATTGGTGAAAGCGTGAACAAGGTTGAAAACCAACTAGATCAGATTTATTTAGTACAGCAGAGTTAAGGCATTTGATGCATTGACAAATGCTACATTTTGCTTCGTTGGCACTAGCTCCTTAATTTTTCATCTCATCTTGACCAAGCTTTGGCAGGTTGTTATCATCAAAAGCTCGGACGAGTTCGAATACGAGATATATGGGAGTAAAAAAAGCAGAGTTATTGCCCCTGAATTATTTAAAATGCTAGAGTTTGCTTTGTTAGCATTCTAGCATCACAATTATGTCATAACTCCTAAATTACTTAATCGATTCTGATAAATCTACACAAATTTCACCATCATGAGAAGGTATGTATTGCGCAAGAATCAGGCCAGTACCTAAAAGGTCATGACCACAGAGGTCATGATCATGAGGCAAAATTTCGTCTCAGCCATAACACCTAAACTACATAAGGAATTTTAATAAAAAAATACACAGAAATGTTTAACATGATGAGAAGGTGTGTTGCGTCATCGAGTCCTCGCATCAAAGGGTCAGTCACACTGTTAAGTCAAAGGTCAAACTCAGTCATAACTTTAGAAATACTGAAGAGAATTTCATGAAACTTCACACAATTGTTAATCATAATAAAAGGTTTGATGCTTACAATAATCATGTTCGTTCCTCAAATTGGAGGTCAAATGTCAAAATAGTCAAAATTATGTCTTAGTCTTAACTACTAGACTATTGAAGAAATTTCGATAAAACTACACAGAAATGTTCTGCATGATGTAAAGTTGTGTCACGTATACGAATTGAGTCTGTACCTCAAAGGACAAGTCAGTGCCACACTTGGAGGTCAAACTTGAAATGAGTCAAAATCCTGTCTCAGCCATAATTTTTCAAAGTATTAGGTATACAATAATGTATAACTTCATTATGTCGATGAAATAAATGTGGATGGTCAAACATACTTAAACACAAATAAAAAAATACGGACATGTGCTTCCGGTTTTAAAAAAAACGTATACACACGGTGTCAAGACGTTTGTTTTTAAACATTTAGACTGTTACACAGCGTTTAAAACGACTGTAGAAGTCCGCCATTATGTTTACTTGCTTGTTTTATAGGCGTAGTCATTTTCACAGTTTATAGATATCCCGCCACCTTACTTCCTTTATGTATATGACGCGTCTGCATTATGTAAACAATACTGAGTGAAATCCCAATACATGTATATCTTTTTACAGAACGTAGATCAGACGCTTGGCCACGATCGTGGTTCGAATGCGCTTTATTAAGTAGTAATTTACGGCAAAGAAATCGGTGTTTGACTGTTGCTTGTATGAGTGAAACGTATATGCGCAGTGAAGCAGTCTATCAAACCGTAAACATTATCAAAGGCATGCCACAAATTGGCAAGTCAGATTTCGACATCATCATTATCGAATTTGACATAAAAGCAAAACAAGTTAGGCAAACACCCAGAAATGTATGTATCTGTAAAATGGCAGATCTGGATGGACCTACGGATTACTGACTGCATACAGTGACATGTTTTATTCAAGAGACCTTGATGAAATTCCAGTTAATGACCTATGGACGGACTTCAAAAAGGTCGGACTGCTACTGACCGGTTTACCCACCAAATTTTTCCAAAACAAAAGTATAGCTTTAACCTTGGATTGATAAACATATTCTTCAGATTAACTAGCTATCCCGCCAACCACAGCCACATTTTGTAACATTTGCACATCGTTCCTAAACCTACTGATGACGAGGTATACGTATAACTTACATATTTTGAGAATCCAAACTCAATAGACACAATATTAGCAGCTTTAACCAGCCAGGCCAAACCCCAAAACTGGAACGTCGAATATACTTTCTTTTAATTGGCAGATTATTATACATTACATGACCTGAACCCCTGGATAGAGTTTCATAAATGGTTTTGTAGTGTAATTTTGCTATTATTTGGCGGGTTAGTTTCCTTAATACGTAAAGAGGAAAACTATATCAAAAGCATGAAAGTCAAACAACTCTACAACTCGAGACCATTATAAGAAATTCAGAGCAGTGGTGCATAAGAAAATAAGGGATGCATATTTTACGTTGACAGATGATGACAATGGTCAAGCCCAATAAGATCAATCAAAAATATGTTGGTATTTGGTAAATAGCTCGAAAAATGATTCACAAGGAATTGCAGCATTAAGAGAAAATGACATCCTAAAGTCAAACAGTAAAGACAAGACCAATATCCTAAACCATCAGTTTCAATCGGGCTTTCCCCGTGAAACGGTCACCACTAATCCTACTAAAGGTCACACCCGCCCTTCTGTGAGTGAAATCATCGTTGATGCAGCGGGTGTGAGGACAATGCTGGAAAAACTAAATATACGCATATATGCTGGACCAGACCTCATTAATGCCCTAATATTCAACGAAAGTAGTGATGCAGTTTCCGGCATTCTCATCGTAATCTTCAGTCAATCAATAAATATGTCCAGGAACTGTTCCCGATGACTGACGTCGTGCCGTGTATGTGAGGGGGAGGATGGGGATACCTTTAACTAAAAACCTGTGTCCCTAACCTGCAAAACAGTGGACCACATCTTTGTAAGCGGCATAATGAGACATGACGACTAACAATATCCTGATGGACGAGTTCAGAAGGCAAACTGACCTATGGTGGTGTGATTTACAAACTACGTAAGATCATTGGTCATAATCACGTTCATAACTCTTTATTAAACGTATTACAAAGTGTATCAAAAGAGGTTATGACCCTGTCGTTTTGCAACGCACAGCATGTTAAGTGGTTGACCCATTTACAGTTTGCCACTATGCTTTGATGTGCGATAAGGTGTACCGGAAGTAAATCAAATCCCATTGAGTCCAATGCAATATTGTCCAAGCTTTCTAGTTAGCCATTTTTCAAAATGAAATTCTAACTAAGATTCACTTACATGTTTTTAGTCATGAGACCTGCCTTTCTAGAAAACTGCAGAGAATAGTAGGGGTCATGTGGCATATAAAGAAATAAAATTATGATCTTTGTTGACACCGTGAACAAACTGCATTCATTTGGCACCTCTTAAATGTGTTCTACTTTCACTTTCAAAACTTTCAAGTTGATAAATAAAATCATCATACAACCATGCAAATGGTTCTTAGCTATCACAAACAAGTCAATAAAGTCATTTCAGCCAGAAAAGCAGGCCTTAAATACTCAAAAATGCCTTTTATCACAAAAAAAGTTAGGGATTATATATTTGGGAACTCCTTTCGACTACACCAGGCATGAATACCACAGTGATTTACTTCCTGTATACCATAACCGGACAGAGTGAACCCTAAGAGGAGGTCTACCTAAATCCGCAAAGGACGGTACCGTTTGATCTATGCTTAAATCCTATGCGTCAAAGGTACTACAATGTTAATACTATGAAAGAGTTATATTTGATACTATATATTTTAGTCTTGTTTTAGATTTCCTAAAAGAAATCAGACTATATAAATCATTATAATGTGTTCTTGTGTATATTTACTTCTTTATATACCCGTTTTCGGGCATTTGTTGATTTACATGTATAGTTTGTATTGCTACCATATCATCCCTTATTTGTAAATAGTTTTATCTTTATATATTTACATTAATTTTTAATTACTCCTTCATTTCTTCATCTTTCATCAGTTTTAGCGCACAATATGACCTATTTATGTGTCGACGTGCCGTAAAACACCATTCATTCATTCATTCTTGTCGTACCTTAATTGTCCTCTTGCTGCCATGGCTTCTGTCAAGTAATTGATTATTTGCTTTGTGGCTTTTTTAGGCTTTTGCTTCTTTTATATTCATACATACAGGATCATCTATGTATTATACTTATAGTATGGTCCTTTGCTTATGCTGTCTTGTTTGTTAGAAAATATAACCTTGGGGATATCTGTATTGCACTGGTCCGTTTACTTAGGATGTATAGTGTAATAGTGACGTTTGGTGCACCCTAGAACCTGGTTTACATTTTTTGCCACAGACTTCCAACCCTTTTGTGTTTGTGATGTCGTTTGCTTTAATTATTACTTGTGCCTTCTTGTTTGTCTCTTTGCGTGTTTGTTTCTGTGTTTTGTGGTTGACTGTCCTCTTTGAATGCTACTTTCCCTGTCCGATCTTTTTATATTTCTTCCAAGGCGGTAGCCCTGTTGTCAACCTGTTTGCGTTAATGCTATCACATGCCTTGCTTATTAACATTGTATAGAGAATACATTTCCTGTTTGACTTTTATAACTACTTTTATTAGTTAACTGACTATCATACAAACAACACAGAATACGGGGATCCATCCGATGAATCCCGTGGACATACTCAGCAGGTTGTACTGGACGGTGTATCTTCTAACTGCTGATGTACTGTCGGGAGTCCTTCAGGGTTTCGAATAAAAACAAGTCCTAACAATGTTTTCCTTTGTTTTGGGTTATATTTGACATATAATTATGAGACTCGATTTGGTTTCAAGTTTTATTAAATAAGTCATGGCTCATTAAGAGCATGTGACAAACATGTATCAGAGTAAACAAATAGTGAACAAATATTTAGAACAGCAAAATGGAATGAAGAAAAATAAACTAATGAAACTGAATGGAGAATGAGTACTATATACACACATTCTTACATACAAACAGATAATATAGTTTTACAAAATATTGTTAGCTTCAATAATATCGACTTATTCTCACTGTTCACGAGTGATTCAAATTTAGTTGTGTTAGGGTGCTTATATTGAAACTCTCCTAAATACTTTTTTCTGTCTTTAATAAAATATTTACACTGAAAACGATAATGAAAATCATCGCCAAGTAAATTTTCATTACAGAGATTGCAGGTAGATCTACATACATTTCTTTCAATATTAAAGAATCGACCTTTCTCAATAGGCATTTTGTGGTTCATACATATACATTTACATAGGGTTTTAGCTAAATATATTAGTAAAATATGAAAATATTTTTCAAAAACGTCTTGGGCGCTTTCGACCAAGACAACAGTACCGTCAGCGTATAAACCTAAAAAATAACCCTTGCCTGGCCAGATTCTGGAGAGCGTTACTTCTGCTAAATACGTACCTTTTTGACGTTACCATTTCAGATCATCTAGATTAGAGCCTTCGTGTATATTTCAAACAAGGCAACTAAGACTCTTGGTTTTCTAAGACGCGATTTGACTCTAGCTCCCACAGAAACGCAAATGGTTGCCGTCCGGCCTCAGTTAGAATAGCTGTCACCTATATGGAACTCCTTCCAGCAACATGATATGTATAGGTTGGAAAAGGTCCAAATAACTGTAGCTGTGTGGTCTTGCAGACGAAGGCGCTATTCAATTTGAGTAATGCTTTGTGAATAGGGCTCAGTATCAGTGATAGTATGTTTTAAAAATAAATTGAAACAGTCAATGATTTCGGACAAACAGTTCGTTACTTACACGGTATATATACACATATATCGGTGCCGTTTTACTTTTTAATACCATTTTGAGATATCACGTATTGAATACGTGATATCATCCATTCGAATTCGCGATATCACATATTCGTTTTTAACACGAGCAAAAACATACTGATCCCTAACATTAATTCCGCACTGAATAACAAAAATAGCGGACCAATCCGCTAAACAGGACATGTTGAGAAATATACAGCAGAAAATATTACAATCACAACGTATGATGATGTCAACTGTAGCCATCTGAAAGCAGATCTTGGTCATGGGATCCGATCTCTTAAAATATAAAATGACAATAAATTGCTTGATACACTTTCTCTACAATTTACTATAATAAACGAGTATGAAAGTGGACCTTTGGAAACGGCCGAACACGATAAATACGAAATATTGCAGTCTCGGTTTGACTGAGACTGTTCATGAACGGTAATGAAATATGCTTGCTACGCCCCATAGCCCCGGGTTGAGCAGAAGTCAATATTCATAAAATCAATAGTACCGAATTTTAACCATTTCGAAGATGGCATGCATATGGCGGTGGACATGCTATTTGATTGTCATTACGCCATGTCCAGCGGCGTATGGCCCCAATATCTAACAAAAGAGCGAAATAAACAAAATGAAATTTAGTTTGGAGCAGCGGTTATGAAGCCTACGCATCAGAAGTAAGAGTCAAAAGACTAAATTAAAAAGCAGACAACACATCCTATGGGTGGTTAACCAATACCCAGAGCCTTTATCGGCCAGAGTAGTGGAACCTACGAATCGAAATTTAAGTAAGAAAACATAAACCTTTGAAAATGTACCACCGATATCAAAATATACGTATCGGGTTCAGCGATCTCCATAGATCGAATTAATAACAGTCCTGATTGCAAGCGCGGGGAGACGTTTTACTGCCGTCACACTGCACAAGCAACGCTACTGTGCTATATATTGATTGAGACTGTTCATGAACGGTAATGAAATATGCCTGCTACCGTTCACGCCCACTAGCCCCGGGTTGAGCAGAACGCAATATTCATAAAATCAATAGTACAGAAGAGCGAAATAAACAAAATGGAATTTAGTTGAGAGCAGCGGTTATGAAGCCTGCGCATCACAAATAAAAGTCAAAAGACTAAATTAAAAAGCAGACAACATATCTGAAACTATCTCGCCTTTCAACGCTGCAGTTTCGAATCCCACTTCTCTCTTCCATGTCTATAACGTTTTTCTCTAATATTTCATACCATATGTGTATAACTTAAGGCAGACACATCACCACCCCATGTCAACACTGATGCTTATAAATGCTCTTTCTTCACGAGTCGAGAACTACTCCACTATGGAATAGCATCATCACTGCGGATAGGTTCAAGTCACCCATCTCAGTTGCACAACGTTAGTGTCTTGACATTACTTTTTGTATATATGTTTAATGGTGACTCAGTAAAGTTGTTATCTTATTGTGTTTCTGGACTGATGCCAAACCTGCCATGATGATAAATTATGATCGAGAGCAGTATAGAAAGATAAATGGAAAAAACTTTACAAATAATATTCTTCTTTGAAACCACAAGGCATAGAGCTTTCATATAGTACATGCATCATGCAATTGTGACACAGGGGCGACACGGTGATATAACGTCCCATATGATCGGGCTAAACATAACCGTCTCTTAGATTTTTGAAGCGTTGATACCATTTGTCGGGGTCTGCAATGTACGGTACCCATTTCTGTAGTTGGTAATCGTATACTTCTACGGAACTCATATTTGTGTCTAATCACAAACGTAGTAAATATACGTACTTCTTACATCCTTCTTACGTGTGTCAATTCGAATATGAGTTAATCTGTTGGTTCTTCTTCATCATCCTCAGTTTCATAATTATCAGTTACATCAAACTCTTCATCATTCTCAACTTTCATATCCGTTTTATTAACCTTTACGTCATGATCTGGCCATATGCCGAGAAACATACTTTCCTTAAACATACGGCTTCTCGAAGAGATTCTGACATACTCATGCCGTGATGTAACCGTAACATTTTCTGCGGATATGAGAACGCAGACGTTTTCTTAATGTAGGCAGCATGGTATTAGCAGCTGTGTGGACCGCTGTTTCTTTACACGTTCCGTCTTGTATGTATTCCAGCTGCTTTTCTTGAACTTCATTAGCAACACAATCCCGAATAGGTGTTTAAAATCGTCTGTTCCACACTGTTCATTTTATCGTCGTCTTCTCATCATCAATATCATCATCTGTATCATCATTGTAATCGTCACCTTCACTACTTTACCGGTTGGACCGACATAAACTGCCAGTACCGATATTTCGTCATAGTTTCTTTTAAACTGTTTTCTTATTGATGACAAAGCCTCACGACTACTTGATTTTTTCCCCTGTCCCTGTTGTATACTGGTACTGTTACCCGTTTTTCTCGTGTCTAGTACGTTACTTTTGAGACGTTCGTGTTCCGGTGTTGTCGAATTTAAATCAACCACGAGGTTTTCACGTGGACGTCTTACGGCCTCTTTAAATACTTTAAAACAACATGTTGACTATTTAATGGATAGATACGCCGTGCCAATGTCATCATTTGCTGCTTATCTATGGGATTATTGAAAAGAACCATGTGCTGGGTGTTGAGAGATGTATCCCTACACGCTTTTACCCGAGGAAAAAGATTGTTCGAACATCCTGGCAGTAATCCCCTCTACGGTTTTTGTCTCGACTTTTTGAAAAAAATGCGAAACATAGGCGCCGCTAATGTTGGCGGGCTCGATGGCGTCAACATATTGTATTATAACTTATTTGTCCTTGGGAGTAGAATGTTCAAATTTCATATATAACCTCCTGGCCATTGTCCGTCTTAATAGCAAATTTTAACGCAAATATTGACGGTACATGTATTTTAAATGACCTTGACTCCGACCCAGGATCAGTTGGAGGGCTGGAAGTAACTGGCATTAGGAAAGATAATGATCAGGAGGTTATGCATAACAATTTGAACATTCTACTCCCAAGGACAAGAAAGTTACAATGCAATATGTTAGCGCTAAGGTTTTGGTTAAGGTTTTGGTTGAAGTTTTGGTTAAGGTTTTGGTTAAGGTTTGCGTTAAAGTTCTTATAACTTTGTAGTCCTTTGGAGTAGAGTGTTCAAATTTCATATATAACATCACAGGTTATTGATCTTCTTATTACAGTACATATAACCCTCCAACTGACCCTCTGTCAAGGTCAGTTGCCTCTTAAATACATGTACCGTCTCCCGAAAAAAAAGAGTTAAAGTGCGTTAATTTTATTTGTTCTTTGGAGCAGAGTGTTCAAATTTCATATATAACCTCCTTGTCATTGTCCGTCTTAATGCCAATAACATCCAGCTCTCGAACTGACCATAGGTCGGAGTCAAGGTCACTTAAATACATGTACCGTCTTCAAAAACTGTGTTTCATATATAACATAACTGGTCATTGCTCTTATTCCAATAACTTTCCAAGTGACCCTGTCAAGTGCTTGTCTCTTTAATACATGTACCGTCTCCAAATTTCACAATACATGTAACATCTCCAAATTTCAAATTTGACTATGTTGAGCAATATAAAATTGTGGAGTACCAGATTTCGTATCTAAACTCACTGCCACTTGACATTGTTCTTGGCCATCCATAAACTATATTTCGCTTCTGTTTAAAATCATACACATTTCAATCTCTGCACATTTCAATGTGCGTTTTATAAGGTTTGACAGGAACATAATTACATGAACTTTATATGGCTACTGCAGATGGGTAATTTGATACTTCAGTAAAAGTTTATCCTTTTGTTTCAAATTAACTCAGCAGGAGAATATATCAACACTGGATAAATACCACGCCAGTCGTTTGTTTTTGTTTCACAGACAAAATAACAAGCCGTTAATTGATAAACTTTAAGTGAACTATTAACAGTGGAATTTCGTTGATTCAGACTTTTTAAAAAAAAACATGGGATTTTCAGAAAAAAATAGTTATACTCTAAAACAATCATTGTTAGATTATACAGAATGCATTTAATAACAAACTTCAGAGAAATGAACTTCCAAAAAAAAAACAGAGAGATGTATTGTTGTTTACATAAGTACAGTGTTGCTACAATATCAGGTTACATAGTAGTAGATTGTCTGAATATATATATCACATGTTACTTGCTTTATGGGATTAAAGATACATAGTCGCTATAGAACAACAGTGTTGGTGTTATGTCTTATAAATACAGACAGTACAAACAGAAATGGAGATTA
Organism: Cyrtodaria siliqua; assembly: GCA_037043455.1. Lineage (NCBI taxonomy): Eukaryota > Metazoa > Mollusca > Bivalvia > Adapedonta > Hiatellidae > Cyrtodaria > Cyrtodaria siliqua. The sequence continues at coordinate 63,357 of JAWPHD010007131.1, forward strand.
AACTGTCAAATATAATTACTATTGTATTGTTTTACAGTACAGACCACCAAATTCATTTGCAATAACTCTTTTCATATTACTTTGAACTTATTTATTTTATATGAATTAATCACTCTCAATGTCTTCCTATGTAGAACCAGTACTAAACAATGCAGATAAAGTGTCTTGCTCAGAGACACAACACATGATTCTTTTTATATTAGTATGTGTTCGAAATGTAAATGAGTGTCCGTGCATACAACTTTAACATATCGACACGTTTTCTGGTTGCCTGCATCGAGCCAAATCCGAAAAAAAAAAAACGCTTTTTATATAGAGAACCTCCCAAAATTCAACTTTCTTGTTATGGGATATTTTTTAGAAATTCGGCACTTCAGTGTTTTATTCTTTTCCCCTTTGAGGTAGCCCAATATGAAGTATATGTTTCTAAGGTATTTTTGAGGCTGAATCTAAATCTGTCATCGGTTTTGTTACAGCCAGTGTTAATTGCTATTGCAATGCCAGCAACAACATCACATTAATTCGGCTGACATTTCTTGATAAAACAGGATACTCTTAGATTAAAATGTCATTTTGTGAAACAATACAAGTTGACAAACTGGATAATTGCAACAATTAAACAGCAAGTCAAAATAACCTATATGTTGACAAACATTTAATACACAACAACCAAATTTAAGATCAATTTCAAGTTTTTTTTTAAATATATTTATCTAAATCAAAAATAATTTCTCTGTTCAAAGGGACACTTAACTTTGAGATTATAAAGCACAATATACATGTACATACATGTATATAATTATGTTAACGACATTACACAACTACAATACCGAATAGTCCAATGATGTCTTCTTCAGACGGTACATGTATTTAAGTGGACTTTTCATTTCTCTATATCCACAACATGTAAAGATTCTGGAAATAAATATGTTACTAAACCAATAAAAAAATCTTTCTTCCTCTCTCTCTGGTGTGGCTCTAAATATTTTTATTTATGGACAGTGTCCCTTTAATACTGGTAAGTGGAAAACATTCATGATTGTTTACCATATAACTTCTAATACGAGCTTTAAAAGGCTGTAAAACTCCGCCGAAATGAAAGTCAGAGTTATTGGTCATGGATAACGACGTTCCTTGTGGTAAGATGAAGATGTGTTAAGAAAAACTATGAATGCTAACCTACTGAATGCTGACAACAGTGTTTGACCGCGTTAACAGTTACTATAAACCCTCGATTTTGTCAAGATGAAGATTGCTTGAAACATGTATGATGGACATGTCACTTTAGGCGAGACACCATGTTGCGCGCAACTCTTGTTATATAAAACTCAGACATCCTGTCTCTCAATAGTGTCGATTGAATAGAGGGATTAACTTATGACACTCATCATATCGCGTGGGTACGCTAAATGATTAAGGAGACTGATGCAATACCCTTTGTCCGAACACCATGGCATTAATCCCCTCTACCACAATACATTCATTCATATGCAAATGAGGCCGCGCGTGACCTAACACGTTCTATCTTTAGAAAAAAAATGGCGCCCGGGCATGCGCAGTCGAGATGACAAACCGGCCCATTTACTACTTGTGATCCTGGGGTTAAATTGTACCATGTCAGAGCGGACCAGTTTAAAATAGACCAGATCACGACTTTTTTTCACCAACTTGCAATGGACTTTGGTTATAACACGCCTACCAAACAGTGTCTCCAGCTCAAAATAGAGCAATCGTAAAATGAGACAAAGCAACATCCGAGCTAGAGACATCGTCAAGAAATGGCTGTCAAAATGTGAGTATGACCCATGTTTTAGCTATTTTTTATTGTTTTAAGACATGAATTGACAAATCGGAGAATGTCATGCTCCGGGTATAAGCGTCGGGAACGTCCGTAAAACCCACGATTTGTTCCATAGAATGGCTGACCTTTGTTTTAGAACTTTTCTCCCGTGACCGGTAAGCTTGTTTACATGACAAATTTCGACATTCTTGTGTAGTTTAGTCCAAATTCTACACATTAAACATATTGTAGCATCATATATTGGTCCAATATGATGAAAGATACAAATGAACACCACAAATACACAGGAAAGGGCATTACTCGGAGAGTTATGCTGATTTTATTATAAGAGCTAGAGACAACATACGGGAGCTGGAGACAAAACAGGGAGCTAGAGTCGATGCATTTAGAAGTATTACTTAAAACTTACGTATTTGGAGTGGTGGTTATCATCGAAAGAGACTGATGATATCGTGACATTCGAATTAATCGTAGGTTTTTACGAAGCGATACACCCGGTATATATGTTCGCTAAATAATAAATAATTGAATGTGATGTATTTATTTAAATTTATACCAAATATTTCCAACTGACGCACATGTAATCTATTGATTTTCGTTTAAACTGAATCCATATTATCGTGAAACTGTAAACATGTATCTATAAATAGAACAAACATTTGATGTTGATGTACCGTAACAGGTAAAATGTATTAAATATTTAAGATTTATGATCGCCCTGTGTCCGTCGCCCGTTGTTCGTCGTTAACTGTTTGCTTCAAACAAATCTCCTCCTAAACCGCTTGGCCAATGTCAACCAAACTTCACAGGAATGTTCCTTGGGAGGTCCCCATTCAAATTTGTTCAAAGAATTGAATTTGGTTAGGACTTAAGCTCCGGCACAAAGTGTACCCCTAGTTAAGAAAGTTTATAAAACGCACTGCCTTCTTATATGGCCGTTGGTTAAATAGATATCTATTTTATGAAGAACGAAACATCAAACAGTACTGACAAAGGAAGAAAATAACTTGAAGAAATAGCACATGTGGTGAGATGTTTTTTTACAAAATTCAATTGATACAACACTGAGCTATTAAGGTTGACAGTATGGTGGAGGTACAGACCCAGTTGCGTTCAAGTACCCCAAAAATGCATTCCGTTTGCGTTTCGTTTGCGTTCCGTTTGCGCTCCGTTTGCATTCCGTTTGCATTTCATTTTTATTAATGCATTTTTTAAAATGCAAATCATTTGCGTTTTTGAATGCATTCAGCGTTTATAAACAAAAGTATGCGTTCGTTTAAATGCACGGAACGAACGCAACATAATATGTGCGTTTAAATGCACTAACGGAGAAAATGCATTTGCGTTCGTTCGTTCAGCGTTTACCAATCGCAACATTTCTGACGATTAAACCAGTCATGCAATTCTTTCCACGAGTCGGCGACTAATGTTTGTGATCATGTTGAAGAATGTGTTCTTTGGTTGACATTATTTGGTGGTGCACATTGATGATTATTCTGTTTTCTTCCGGAGTTTTGTCATTTTCATCAAAAATTTAACATACTTGACACTATATAAAAATATGCCGTCTGATGTTACAAACATTATATCAGTTTTATATTGAAATAATATAAGTTTGTGCTACACAATAAATACATTTCCTATTATAAATGAGTGCTTTATAAACACCATTAACACAGTGTATTTCTTTATATTAAAATAATGCAAAACGCACTTCGTTTAAATCGAGACTTCAATTATGTACTCAAAAGGATACTATTGAAAGGTATCCGAAATAGCGAAATGCATTTGCGTTCGCTTCGTTGCGTTCGTTTCGTTCGTTCCGTTCGTTTTCAGCGTTTAGCGTTTAAAAAAAATGCATTCATCGTTCGTTTTTTAATACGCTGAACGCTGAAAACGAACGAAACGAACGCAACGAAGGAAATGCATTTTTAAAATATAGATCGTGCAACGTTCATTCTGCGTTCGTTCTGCATTCATTCTGCGTTCATTTTCCGTTCGTTCAGCGTTCGTTCTGCATTTATTTGGGGTACTTGAACGCAACTGGGTCTGTATGGTAGTTTCTGATTTTTGGACTAGGGGCTTGAAAGCCCAAGTCCTTATCAGGTGACAAAATTCGAGCACGCTAGAAGCACAGGTGGCTGTATCGGTATTGGGAACTAAAAAATAAAAAAATAAAAAATATAAAAAAAATGAAAAAATAAAAATTATTATTATTTTTTTTTTTTGTGTTATTTGTTGAAAACAAACATATTTTAAGTTTTCCTGAAAAAATTGTCCAGGAGTATCGTAGTTATAGACAAGGTTTGTCACTCTGTTTGGTCAACATTTGATACTTAACTGTTTTCATCAATTATTTCACTGGCCAAATTCAGATAATTATCCACAAATCTGGGCTTGTTGGAACCGCAGATGTATGTCGTTCTCGAAACCGAAAACCGAAAACAATTCGATGAAACCGTTTTTCTATGACAAGTCAAAATGCTTCGAAAAACGCGATTTCCCGGTAGGAACACATCACTGTGGAACAAAATAAAGCACATTATTTACCGTTTTGTAAGCAGCGTTTTCATTGGTCGGCATGCGAATACCGGTGCTACGGGTTTTACGGAGATCACCGGAATTCGCATGCCGACCAATGAAAACGCTGCTAACAAAACCCAGCCAAGTAAACATTTAAAAACAAATTGCCTGAAATATCCGAAATATTGGGGGTGAGTTTTCTAAACTGGCGATTTCTCGTCAATTGCAGCGATTTGAAAAAGGTTAGCGTGGTATTTATGTTTATTACTCGTTCCGTTGTTGGAATCATCTCGGATTGACTTGATTGACTCTGGTACATTCGGGGAATCGCCACCGATATAAGATCATATAACGGTAAATAATGTGCTTTATTTTGTTCCACAGTGATGTGTACCTACCGGGAAATCGCGTTTTTCGAAGCATTTTGACTTGTCACAGAAAAATGGTTTGATCGAAATTTGTCATGTAAACAACCTTACCGGTCACGGGAGAAAAGTTCTAAAACAAAGGTCAGCCATTATATGGAACAAATCGTGGGTTTTACCGACGTTCCCGACGCTTATATCCGGAGCATGACATTCTCCGATTTGTCAGTCCATGTCTTAAAACAATAAAAAATAGTTAAAACATGGGTCATACTCACATTTTGACAGCCATTTCTTGACGATGTCTCTAGCTCGGATGTTGCTTTGTCTCATTTTACGATTGCTCTTTTTTGAGCTGGAGACACTGTTTAGTAGGCGTGTATAAGATGACCCATTTGGTCCTATTTTGGCCCTCTTGTATTAAGTATTGCCCTTTGAAAAAGGTTTAAACGGGAACTTAAACTTGCCTTTTTACAAGTGATTGTGGCTATTTTTAAAGTATGAGGTGTACACCAATGACAATGTGTACACCTCTTCAGCATGATACAATGAATACATTGAAAAAAGGTCCATAACTCTTTGAATATTTGTTTTATTCCCTTTGGTTAGGCGTTGCTTTTGTTTAGCAGGATTTTATTAATTTTCTATCAACAGTCCCTGGTTCAGTGTGATCTGGATGTTTAAAAACATTTCCTCCTGATCTAATTTAACCTCTGTCATTAATATTGCCAAGTGGCTATATTTAATGTAATTGCCAAGTATGCCAGCCGCCATACATTAACTAGGGGTTTATGTCGAACAAAGAGTCGGGTTTGTAGACGTTTATTTAAAACAGAAATTAAGTTACCATGCGTTCCTTTAAACTACGTATTGACATGACAGTTATAAGGTATTTTAATATACCTGTATAGGAATATAGATAGCGACCTGTGTTAGGCCATATACAGTACATACACACGGCCAGACACTTCAAACTTACACATTTAAATCAGGTAGATATATATCTCTTTTCAGAGATATGCGAATACGTGTAGTATATGACACTGATAATGGGTACATACATGGGTTTAATAGCTAGGTCGGCTGTTTTCACATTGTAGTATAAAATGGCGCCCTCCATCATATTCTACAACGATTTAATTTCACAGCCTTGCAGGGCAGTATACTTGTTCATGAAGGCCAACAACATTCCATTCAAGTCTGTTAAGGTGGATCTTATGACACGTAAGTGATTATATTTTTTTACACATTCAAAGAAAATAATAGACAGCCCCACTGCGCATGTCAAATGGATACTTATTGTCTAAAGAGAAATAATTGTTCTTCGCTATAGAGTTGTAGGCTGTTCTGTTGGTAACTGTCATCGGATCATGCTTCGGTTTGCAATACTTTTATACAGTGTAATGATACAAAGGATTTATTTATGTCAGCATAATTTAATACCAAACTATAAAAAATCAGTTAAATACTAATTCAAAACTTTTACCGGTGACTGAATGAAAACTTACGATTTCATTTATATCTGGTGAATTGTATGTTGGTAAGAACAACTATTATCGCGAACACCAGGCAGCTGCCGTCTGCACATACTAGGCAACCATTGTCAAATATGTTGACTCTAGCTCCTTCATCTGGCATAGCAGGAGGGAAACGATAAGAATGTACAGAATTTTGAAAACTGTGGCTGAAGCGTTCGTTTTGGTGAATTCTTACCTAAACATACTAGGCAGCTACTGTGTCATATATACAACATCCGCCAACTAATGGCGCAGAAGGACGGATGGACAGAACCGATCGCAGTATATTGGTTTTCTTCGAAAAGTGCGATTATATATGTGATACAGAAATCATAATGAATATACCGATTTAAGATATTGGCAATACAAAAAGGTGAAGGTAGTAATCGCACCGTCCGTCTGTTCGTCCGTCATTCCGCAGTTCGTGTCCGGACTGTACCTTCAAAACCCCTGCATGGATTTTCAATAAACTTGGCACAAGTGATCACCATAAGAAAACGATATGTCGCGGAAAACCCAGGTCCTTACCTCAAAGGTCAAGGTCACATTTGCAGTTCATAGGTCAAAAACAGGTACGCAATTTCGTGTCCGGACCGTAACGTCACAACCAATGCAGGGATTTTTAAATAACTGGCACAACTGATCACCATAACAAGACGATGTGTCGCGCGCAAAACCCAGGTCCGTACCTCAAAGGTCAAGGTCAACTTGCATATCATAGCTCAAAAACAGGTATGCAATTTCATTTCATGTCCGGACCGTAACGTCACAACCAATGCGGGGATTTTTAAATAACTTGGCACAACTGATCACCATAACAAGACGATCGCGCAATACCCAGGTCCGTATCTCAAAGGTCAAGGTCATACTTGCAGTTCATAGGTCAAAAACATATACGCCTTTTCGTGTCTGGACCGTAACGTCACAACGCCTGCAGGGATTTTTAAATTACTTGGCACAACTAATCACCATAACAAGACGATGTGTCGCGCGCAATATCCAGGTCGTACCTCAAAGTTCAAAGTCACACTTGTAGTTCATAGGTCAAAAACGCAATTTCGTGTCCGAACCGTAACGTCACAACCCCTGCAGGGATTTTTAAATGACTTGGCACAAGTGATCCCCATAACAAGACAATGTGTCGCGCGCAAAACCCAGGTCTGCAAGGTAAAGGTCACACTTGGAGGTCAAAAGTCAAATCGTGTCCGGTCAATATCTCTGGCATTCATGGACGGATTTTCAAATAACTTGGCACAAGTGCTCGCCACAACAAGACGATGTGTCGCGCAAAAAATCCAGGTCTGTGGCCCCAAGGTCAAGGTCACACTTAGAGGTCAAAGATCAAATCGTGTCCGGTCAATAACATTTGCATGCCTGGACGGATTTTCAAATAACTTGGCACAAGTGCTCAACACAACCAAGCGACGTGTCGCGCACAAAATCCAGGTTATGTGGCTCCAAGGTCAAGGTCATACTTAGAGGTCAAAGGACACTTCGGGTGCATTTGTCACTTACAGTGATATTTCTTGTTTTACTATTTATTTTGTGCGTTCTGCCTTCGGTGGTTAAATGGTAGTGCGTCTGCCTCGCACGTGTGGGACCAGTTCTAGGAATAGTCGGCCCGGTTTCAGTATAAAGTTATTCTGTTTCTATTCTGTTTATCTACGGCGTGGTATTCCAGTGTGGGAGCACTATAAAGTTGAGCATGGAGCTCACTGCTACAAGTAGTTAAACCCCATGCATGCGCACGTACGCACGCATTCGAGTACACAAATACACACACTGTGTTCTGGCTTCTCATTGATTCAAACATGATTTATAGACTATCACTTATGAAATCTTGGGGTTCTTGAGAGAAAAAAAGTAAATAAAAACGAACATTTACATATGATGAATATAAATTGTGTTTGAAAGAAATTGTAGCAATCCTATTAATAAGTAATTTAAAAATAATATATGTTATACTCATTTACAGGTGAGCAGCTGCAAGAAGGTTTCACCAAAGTCAGTTCCATGCAACGCGTCCCTGTTATTGAGGATGATAGATTCGTACTCGGAGAAAGGTAAACTTTAGATAGTTTAGTAGCTATGTTTGAAAAGTCTTGAAGCAAGTTATAAAGTCTGTCTTATAGACATACCTTCCATACTTGCCTCAAGACAATATACCATGTAATTTATATAAATATGTTTCTGCCCTCGTCTGGGACGAAAATAATGACTCCAGTGAAGTCCGCATCTGTCGTTGTAATTGCGACGTCTCTACCGACTGCTCTCCACAACGCCAACAAACGTTCCTCACAAAAAAACTTTAATTTAAAAACATCGTCGTTATTGTACACTGAGAACAGGGTTCATTATTCTATATCTTCGGTCAACTTTGATTTATTCCACTAAATGAACCCACACTTGTCCCTTGTCTTTTCATCTGATATTTCGGTACTTTAAATTCCGACGGACTTACCAAATAAGCCTGCTAAATGATGTGTATTATGTGTATTATAAACATCGTTATAAATGTTCAAGGGGCATAAACACCGTGTCAGTCTAAGGTTATACTAGCGTAAATGGTTCTCCATCCACTTTCCATAGTAGCGTGAGCATGTTAACAACCTGTAAAAAATTTAAACACCTGATTAGAATTCTGAGAAACTCACTTTATCCGGCAATAAACATGTCTGCTAAAAACATCAACAAGGAAATGTGGGGTTAAATATCTTCCATCCTAAGAAAGATTACTAACAATGGGACAAAGGTCGACATTGTTTTGACCCTTACAATGGCATACCCTTTCGTGGAGACAGAGGTTCCGACTTGCAACTGTCAGTAGGCAATTCATAATTTTGATAATGCATCATCAAAAGAAACTGACCAATCAGTGACCAGTATTTGTGACACAGCTATACATTCTGGTAGGTGATAAACTCGGTCTTTATCCTAGAAGTTCAACCAAGTTAAAATTAAAATATGTATATATTGATTATTTTAAAACCCTGCATATGTCATACACATTTATGCAAATTGATTCAGTATATGTATCTTTCAAAATCGAATCTTGAACATTATCATTTTTTTACTCTGTCAAGATTTTTATTTTACTATAAAACCTAAGGATAAAAACCGAGTAACACACATTTTATCACCTAATGAAAATAAGGTAAAATCTTAACAATTTGGCAATGGACAGTTATGAATACGGCCTACTGTTTAGCCTAACTCGTATTTGTGTACGCTCTGTATTTTACTTTATTCAGTACCAACATTGACGCGAAAGTGTAAAAAAAATGCATTAAATATATAGCATTGTTTTGTTTTAATTGTGTGACGTATACTAGTGTTCCACATAGACTAGCGTATACATTTTTTGACACGCGTGTCGATACACATTATTAGTGTTCTGAAAGAAAATATATCAAGCGATGAAAAGGAATGTTACATTGATGCCTCTTTTACGTCATAAATGTGTTAAACATTATAACCTTATGTTTGAGAAGACTTAACATTTTGATTTTCATGAGCAATTCCAGATAAATGTTTTCCCATTGAACTGCATGCAAATATTCAACTTCATGCATTTTGCAATTTTTGTTTTGCTCCTTTTTTCACTTTGAGGAACTCAAAATCTGTTTGTGAAGGAACTGCTGTAAGAATGCATACATTTTGTATATTTTAAAACTTGTTTTGCTAAATGTGTTATTGATATTTGAAATATGCTCATATTTCGGTTTGTGGTGGGGAGGACCTAAGGTACAATTGCGTTTGATTTCTGTGGTTTCTATAGAATCAATTTACTCATTATTTGAACGTTTGAATATTTCCAAAAACAGATGTGCACACTGTATTTGTAAACATAACAATGGTTCCTGGAGTGCGTGGTCCAGTGGTAGGGCGCCGAACTCCAGATCGAGAGGTCGTGGGCTCGATCCTCACCGCGGCCACGTTATTTATCATTGAACAAGATATTTAATCCATATTGCTTAGTACTGGTTCTACCCAGGAAGCTATCGAGAGTGATTAATCTAAGTTGAAAGAACTTGTTTCGCAATCGATGTAAAATAAATATGTTTAAACTAATGGTTCCTGAACGTTCTCAAAGGTACGCGATACCTTGGACCGTCTGACATGGGACGAGGATTATGGATGTGTTTGGCCGAAGAATTCCCCAAAGTAACCCAGTGGCGCGACCACGTGATCTCCGGATTCAAAGTTAGATGTGCTTTTTACAGGTCCATACAGGCAAAATGTATGATAACGAGCTTTTGGAAATTGTTTTACCTTATAAAACAAAACAAAATACTTATTTTATACATTAATAAAGTTGTTTCTATTTCAGTGTCTCATTTTACAAAATCAAACTAATTTGCCTAGGTTATTTTATGTTGCTGTGTAAAACAGTGTTATATTTAAAGAAACAAGGTTATGACTTTCCCATTTCTATATTTCAGTGCTTCAATACTTAGATACCTATCTAGGAAGTTTTCCGTACCTGAACATTGGTACCCCAGAACTGACCTCAAACAACAAGCTCGGGTAGACGAATACTTGAACTGGCACCACAATAACATACGATATCCCACTGTGATGATATTTCAACACCAGGTTGAATACATTTGTTTATTATTTTAGTGTTTATGTAATTGGCAATATTTCCCCGACTACAGGTGTTTTTTTGGAGAGGCCACAGACCATGTAAAATGATAGCCGAGACGGGTAAAACGGACCCGAATTTAAGCAATTTTGTCAAGTGTTTCTAATACTATTAATTGTCGATTTTAAGCCACAGATGCTTTTATTTTACTTGTCCATACCTTGCAAATACGAGAATTGTAGACAAAGTTGCAGGAAGAAATTAATAACTGTATGTTATATAAAATCGTGAATGTATTGATTTGAAAGGGTAATAAATTGAAAATGTTGATCATGAATACAAAACTTAACCCGCTGCATATATATAATCATGGATATAAATAGTGTATGTAGGTCTGTGATATATAATGGGATGTTCTTTCTTTAAATTAAGACCTTTCCATCTATGTGACAAAGGGGTGTTTTCGGGAAAATGGCTGATCAGCAGCCGGACATTGTCACCATGATAAGCCTGCGAGCTACTCTCTGGGTTTACAATGAACGCAAAGGCTATTATAGTCGTGCTTAGCAGGTTAAGGGTCAAATACACTTGTTCAATAATTTAGATCATCTTAATTCTAATGTTGTACACGTAATATGTATGTTGTCTTCGTTATGCCCCTTAAAACATAGTTGTGATCAGGAAATTATATCAGTATTAATCTCTCCCAGCAATTACATGTTGGCAATTTAAAAAGTAAAAACTAATTTCCGATCATTTGCGTAATGGAAATTGATGATTACTTATTACAAATTAATTCACGTGAGGGTGGAGGCAGCCATTTTAAGAAGAAGATGTGTTTGTTTGTTTGGTGCTTCACGTCATTTTTCAGAACATTTTATTCAATTTATAATGGTCGATTTTGCATGGGGAAGGCCCACTTATTCCTATATAGAACCAGTAATGTATACCATCCTTAAGAATCGATACTTTCTCACCTACAAGTCGAGCTTCCAGTCGATATCAGAATATTCGAGTTTGTCTTTCATGTTTTTCATATTTACTGAAGGGCCACTCCCTCCTATACCAATGGCTGCATTTACTGACGGGGCCACTGCCTCCTATACCAATGGCTGCATTTACTGACGGGTCACTCCCTCCTGTACCAATGGCTGCATTTATTTGTTAATAATTATGTTTATAACCGTCTGTTTTACAATTTACTAATTTTTTCAGTTCATAAACACAATGCGAGGTAAGCCAATAAAGGAAGACGAAGTTAAGCGTTTCAAACAGGAACTGGAAAAGACAGTAAAGCATATTGAAACATACTTCTTAAGAGATAAACAATTTCTCTGCGGTGAAGACATATCCGTTGCAGATTTACAGGCAGTTTGTGAGCTAATGCAGTTAGATGGAGTCGGTGATGAGAACATGTACAAGTCTAATCCAAAGGTAAATGCTTGGTTCGAACGAGTTAGAGCGAAGATGCAGCCTACCTTCGACGAATGTAACAACGGCTCCATCTTTCGAATGAGAGAGATGTTTATGCAGATGAAGCCTTCGAAGTTATAAAAGAAATATCCTAGTTTAATTATGTTGACATACAAAGCGCAATAATACCGATGATCACATAAGAATAATTTGTATTAATCCACAGGTGATATGACAATTGTGATATGATATTTGATTTAAGGACACCCAAAATAATCATCGACACATTTGTTATACACAGTTAAGACCAGGTGAAACAAAACGTGGATCTCGTGATGTTTACTCAATAACTTAAGTAAATAATATCTGACTTCCATTAAACTTGGTTAGGGGTTTGCGCTTAATGACAATACTCATGTTGGTGAGTTTGAAAATGAACACAATAGACCCATTCTGAGCTTGTGAATGTTAGTTTGTTAACACATAGTCTTGTTCTTAGATTTCGCAAAATTTGCCTTCAGTTGACGGGTTGCCAAATGGAAACAATCGACATATACATTGCAGCGTTATTACCCTTGAAGAGTAAGTTTCGCCATATTTGGTATGAATGTTTGTATCATTAAGATGTTGGATTACTTTCAAAAAAAATAAGCGCAACCGACCAATAGCATTGTAGAACTTTGACCATTGATAGGCTCATTTATATTGTTTCTATTCCCATTCATAATCAAATATGGCTTAACTTTCCTATAACATGATATCTGATTAAATGTCATGGCAAATCCTCGTATTCAAAATGACCTCCATGAGCTCATATATTTTAGTTTTTTTAAAGCTAATTATAAAGGGAAACACGATACATCAGTGCTTGATGAATGGGAATAAAAACAACGCATTTTCTGTTTGGATAATGCTTTGCAACCAACTGATAAAATACATAAGCAACATTTTCTCGCTAGCAATACTAGCCAAGGTAGCCATCGTGTTTCTCGAAAGTCCAGACTCTATTGTGCCCATCGCGTCAGGTATACCCTGACGTGTTCGTTGGCGGACGGACTATAAACCTTAGAATTACACACACACACACACATCGTGTTTCTCGCGTTATTAATAACCTTGCTAAGAGCCATGCGATATTGTCAATGTTATATCTCAGACCATAATTTAATATTTTAATTTGTAATTTCGGATGAATCAATAAAGTTTATTGCAATGGTATTTGATTCTAGTCAGGATAAACGTCTTGATTTTGGAAAATGCAAATGTATGTTTTACCAAATACGTCTTCTTTAAAATAACTGAAATAAATGTTATCATGTATATGGGTCGGTGATAGCAGTGTTAATTGATTCTAGTCAGGTATTTCGCCTTGATTAAAAAAACTGCATGTTTTATTGAAATAAATTAAATCAATGCTGGCATGCATTTGTGTTTTTTCGCTTATATCAAATGCCCAGTTTTCTGATGTATTAATCATTTAAGGACAATGTAATTCTACAAACTCATTTTATTGCAAAACAAAGAAAAAAACACACTTACTTTTCAAAATCGGTTGAGAAAATAAAAATTTCATTTGCGAATGTTGTTTCTAATAGGGCATTGTCAATGCAAAATTCGGTTTATCAACAATTAGATAAAATATATTGTTTTTAAAATTTGTATCCAAAAATGGTTTTATTGTGTTCGATAAACGTACATTAAAGCACCCTGAAAGTTTTATAGCAAAACACTAAGGCTAATTGTAATTGAGATTTCATAATGTTCTGCTGTCCCAATAACAAGAAATGTACATGGGAAAAGCCCCATCACAAAAAGCATTTTGGCTGTAAAATATTTATTTCTTAACCGATTTTCAAAAATAAGGTATTTTTATTTACGGCTACACATTCCTATTCCAATGTTATATACTACTCACAATTGGCTAAGGATCACTTTTATTCTTCCATATAATTTTATTAGAAATTAATTCACAATAACGATATTAATTTCATTGATACTTCAACAATTCCACAGTTTGAATCAAGTAATGAGATCACATAACCATACACTGCCCTAAATAATTTCATGTAAAATAGAAATAATGCTATTTATTTAGACAGCAAAAAAGTGATACTTAGCAAATTTTGAGTAGTATATAATGAATGTACGTTTTATTAAACTTGCTCATGATAATACTGAAATCTCTGGCTAAAACGTGTGCGCCGAACAAAAAAAGTTTACCAGAGATCTTAATCAATTCTCACATAATCTCGTTTGTCAAGTACTGATGTGGTTTTGTTGATCAATTAAAACAATTCAGGAGACGTTCTTGATTAAAAATTCAGGAGCTATCCTTGATACAATTTGTCAAGTTTCTTCTATAAGTACTTATAACCTTTCAATACTATATACAACCTTACCATATTATCTGATCAAAGACGAGCTTATTTTAAATCATTCAAAACTTTCGCTTAAGAACAAATATCTTTTTGGCCTGTAACAATAGAAAAGCGGTTTTTAGCTCGACTGATCAGCAGAGCTTATGCCGTGGTGCGGCGTCCGTCGTCCGTCCGTCCGTCCGTCCGTCCGTACACTTTTATTTGTAGCGACTACTCCTCTGAAACTACTGGATGGATATTCATGAAACTTTACAGAAATGTTGCCCATGAAGTCTAGTTGATCCTAGCAAAAATTCATGTTGATGCGAAATCCAAGATGGCCGCCACGGCTAAAAATATATTTTTAAAAAATAATTTTGAAGCGACTACTTCTTGAAAACTATAAGTGATATTGATATGGGACTTTTTCTAAAATGATCAGCAAGACATGATGTTGGTCCTTGTCAAAAATCGTTTTGATTCGACTTTAAACATGGCTGCCAGTGGCCAGCTTTGTTTACAAAGAGTTATATAGTAAAAACTTGTAGCGACTACTCCTTTGAAACTACTTTACAGATGTCCATGAAACTTCACAGGAATGTTGCTCTTGATGTCTAGTTGATCCTAGAAAAATTTCAGGCTGGCCGGAAATTCAAGATGGCCGTCACGGCTAAAAATTGATTTAAAATAAATAAATTTGTAGCGACTACTTCTTGAAAACTGTAAGTGATATTGATATGGGACATTTTCTAAAATGATCAGCATGACATGATGGTGATCCTTGTCGAACATAATTTCGATGCGACTTTAAACATGGCCGCTAGCGGCCATCTTTGTTTACATTGATTTATATAGTAAAAACTTGTAGCGACTACTCCTCTGAAACTACTGGATGGATATTCATGAAACTTTACAGAAATGTTGCCCATAAAGTCTAGTTGATCCTAGGAAAAATTCATGTTGATGCGAAATCCAAGATGGCCACCACGGCTAAAAAATACATTTTCAAAATACAAGTTTGTAGCGACTACTTCTTGAAAACTATAAGTGATATTGATATGGAACTTTTTTCTGAAATGATCAGCATGACATGATGTTGATCCTAGTCGAACATAATTTTGATTCGAAATTAAACATGGCTGCCAGTGGCCATCTTTGTTTACATAGAGTTATATAGTAAAAACTTGTAGCGACTACTCCTCTGAAACTACTCGACGGATGTTCATGAAACTTCACAGGAATGTTGCTCTTGATGTCTAGTTGATCCTAAAAAAAGTTCAGGCTGGCCGGAAATTCAAGATGGCCACCACGGCTAAAAATAGATTTAAAATAAATAAATTTGTAGCGACTACTTCTTGAAAACTGTAAGTGATATTGATATGGGACTTGTCTAAAATGATCAGTATGACTTGATGTTGATCCTTGTCGAAAATTATTTTGATTCGACATTAAACATGGGCGCCAGTGGCCATCTTTGTTACTCCTCTGAAACTACTTGACGGATTTTCATGAAACTTCACACAAATGTTGCTCTTGATGTCTTATTGATCCTAGCAAAATTTCAGGTCGGCCGGAAATTCAAGATGGCCACCACGGCTAAAAGTACATTTTCAAAATACAAATTTGTAGCGACTACTTCTTGAAAACTATAAGTGATATTGATATGGGACTTTTTCTAAAATGATCAGCATGACACGATGTTGGCCCTTGTCAAAAACCTTTTTGATTCGATGTTAAACATGGCTGTCAGCGGCCATCTTTGTTTACATAGAGTTATATAATGAAAACTTGTAGCGACTACTTCTCTGAAACTATTTGACGGATTTTCATGAAACTTCACAGGAATGTTGCTCTTGTTGTCTTATTGATCCTAGCAAAATGTCAGGTCGGCCAGAAATTCAAGATGGCCGCCACGGCTAAAAATAAATTTTCAAAAAAAAGTTTGTAGCGACTACTTCCTGAAATCAAAATCAGTCAGTAGAGCTTCAAGGTCATTGACCTCTTGTTTAACTAACGCCCGTTTAGACAATTACTCTCTGCGGACTAAGAGGTTTGTGAAGCTTATTTTCGTTTTAGAAAACATTTACGACAGGTATGGAAATTCCGCTTATAGACAAATTGTTGGTATCCCTATGGGAACGAGCTGTGAACCTCTTGTCGCAGATTTGTTTTTGTATTGCTAAGAGATTTCGTGTTGAGTCCCACCAGGTACTCGGGCGCTTTTATGACACCTATTGATAATTGTATGACACATTGAACATTGACACTCCTTCTATTTCTATGATGGTTATTAGTTTATCTCAAAAAAACTTCTTCAACTCAACATTTCTGATAGTGTCGCTTATTTTCTCGATTTACATTTTGAAAAGGGAGAAATATTTAGTATTAAAAATCTATGACAAGAGATATGATTTTAATTTTGATATTGTTAATTATCCCCACTTAGATGGGAATGTTCTCCGGGCAGCTTCTTTTGGGGTCTATGTTTCAACTTATTCGTGTTTCTATAGCTTGTAGTCGAGATGAGGACTTAATCGTAATGTTTGTATAACTAAGAAACTACTCCATGAGTACCATACACTTCGAAAATCCTTTGCACAGTGTTAATTATCGTAACTCTGATCTGCTTTTGAAATATTAAAGTAACTGAAGAACTCTTCTGCGACAAGGACTATTACAACCTGACTTCTGTGGTGATGTAATTTACAAACTTATTACTTTTGCCTTCTTGTTTGTCTGTTTGCGTGTTTGTTTCTGTGTTTTGTGGTTGACTGTCCTCCTTGAATGCTACTTTCCCTGTCCGATTTTTATATTTCTTTTAAAATTATTGGTTATAATCACTTTCATAATCATAATCGTTATCAAACTTGTTAAAAGGTTTATCAAAAGAGGTTATGACCCTTTCGTTTTGCAACGCACTGCATGTTTAGTGGTTGACCCATTTACAGTTCGCCACTATGCTTTCCTCTTTTATTGTGCGATGACCGAAACGATTGTGGACCCTATTATGACGTTACCTAAATCCACAAAGGACATAAGCGTATGATGTTTGTCTTAAATCTTGTCTTGTCGTACTTGGTTTGTTTTCTTGTTGCTCTGGCTTCTGCCAGGTAACTGCGTACTTGCTTTGTGGCTTTCTAGGGTTTTAATATATGCATGACCACATATGTGTTATACTTATATTGCCTTTTAATGCTGCCTTGGTTGTTAGGGAATATAACCTGAAAGGGATATCTTTATTTACACTGTCTCGTTTTATTGAGGTGTAAATAGGGTAAGCGTGAGGTTTGGTACACCCTAAAACCTGGTTTAAAACCCCAGCGGCCTTTTTGCCACTGACATTTTCCGGGCAGTAGACGTTTGTGTTTACGATGTCACATGCCTTGCTTATTAACATTGTAATTTTTTGTTTTGTTTTCTTTAATGCGGCGTTTTGTTTGACTGTGTTCTATGAAAGCTACATTTCATGTTCGACTTTATTACCTACTTTTTGAGTACGTTAAACAGCCTACCAGTTGTAGTCGAAATTGAGCGTAGGAAACTTAACCTCCTTGTACAAATATGAAGGCTCAAAAGAGAGGTTGCAGTAAAGCAACTTTTCTTGTTGAGCTTAATCTCATTTATTATAGGTAACTTGAATAGTATTTTCTCCCCATCTATTTATAGTATTTTGAATAAACACGGACGAACGAATGTCCTAGATGTTTACATTCATTCCCGTTCAGACCATCGAACTAGCAGGATGTGACCATCTACAACTCGCAAGGCGACGTCGCCGCGTCTTGCTGGAGGAATCAACAAATCAATGGTAGTATTATCTCGCCCACTTTCGATCTCATTTCACACTAGGGTTGTGTAGCTCGTGGACGAGTTTTTTTAAATGGGAGTGTTTGTAAAAGCTCGCTAACCACGGTTAAACTGTTATCTGTTTTTTTACGTGGAACTAAGGGACCGACTATTTTGATTTCTGTGGGGTGGGGGCTGTTATTTTCCTTTCATCCGGAATATTTTTTGTTCATTTCTTTAAAGCCGTGATTTTTATTTCACCTAGTACACTGGCCAGATTTTTTAAAGTTTTACTGTTCGTAGAAGAAGAACAGCTGTTGTAGTTTTCAGTTGTTGGCCAAGTCCAATTCAGCAACCACCGGTCAGTGAAACTTGAAATATGTCAGCAGTACCACCAAGGACACTGGTAGGCACATGTTCCATAACTATGTATTGCATTTAAGCAAAAGCATGGCCATTTCATTACAATGATTTTTGCCGTGTATTTTAACAACAGAAAGTCGTACATCAGCAAAACTTCAGTAAAGCTTGGAATATCAAGGGCACTAGTAGACACATGCTCCATATTAAATATAGATATAAAAATCGAACAGGAAAAGAAGTTGCATTAAAGGACGGCAGTCAACCACAAACACACAGAAACAAAGAACAACTTTAAAGATGAGTAAACGGTCAAATAAGACATCACAAACACAAAAGGGTTGACAATAGGGCTACCGCATTGGAACGGTCAGTGGCAAAAATGGCAGACGGGGGTTTAAACCAGGTTCTAGGGTGCACCAAACCTCACCCTTACCCTACTGTCATCCCAATAAAAGGGGAGAGCGTAAATAAAAATCCCCGCCATGGGACAACAATGGACAGTTGTCGCAAGATGACCCTAGTGGTTGGGGCTAACTCAGGAAAGAATCAATGACGGTGAATGCATTTAAATAAGTTTAATGCAACTTTTAAAATATGTTAAATATATATATACAATTATCAAAAAAACAAGCGAATACACAGATTAAATATGAAAAGACTGTTCTCATGAACGTTTAAGACGTGCTTAGTATTATTACAAATCCTGAATGTGTCGACTGACTATATACGACACTAACATGTTGTTAAAGTTATACAAATGTTGATGTTCTCACGATCTAGCGCGATAACTGTGATGCGCGAGAGCTCATGAATATTATGAGTGGTGATTGTCATCAAATGCCTTCTATAAGGGTTGATGACGCGATATAATGATGATTAACATCCACTGAGGTTGTGAATGATGTTCCTCCAGTGAGGACTGATAACGGGCCCACCTCGTGTCCCGGGGGTTGTCGATTCTATAACTTGGCTATGTTGCACAGGTCTCCACCGCTCTTAACGTTATATGTTGATTCTAGTGCCGAATCACCTAAAGGGCTTACACACCCCAGAGGCTTAGCTCCACTCCGGGAGGCTTATATCCAAACCTGGATGGCTTATGCTGTAATTATACATACGTTTTAGATGTCGGTTGATAAACATAACAATCTTGCATAATTATCATTACCCAAACAAATCATTATTTAATAAATATATGTAAACTGTACTAATGATGAGTAGCAATGTATACATATTCTAAAACGCCATGTATACGTCATGTACGTCGCTGTTAACCAATGCCCCTAATACATGTAATATACAACGTTATCAAATCACTCATATATTACACTCACTGAGTTATGCATGCACACATGTATGTCAACTAATGCCCATATTATACAACGCTATGTATACGCGTCGAACATTTATACTAGTCACTCATCTCATTGTTAACTAATGCACCTAATATACAATGTTATCAATTCAATCGTGTATTACAATCACTGAGTTATACGTCAACGTTAACTAATGTACCTATTATACAACGTTATCAAATTAATATTGTTTTACAATTAATGATCAATTACAATAATTACATCTAATAAAGTAGCTTCAAAATCATATGCTAGTCTCAAGTTAATGTTTGAGGAACATCAAAGCTAACCGGATGTCGTAACCGCCAACCAAGATGGCGCCGCCCACTGAATACAAATGTACGATAAAAGTTCATAAAATAAATACTGACCACATATTGCCTGTGAATTTCGCCATCCACTCCTGCTCCAAACAAAGCAACTATCGAGCAATCCCGGCCAAAACTAGAAGACAATGGATTTTATAGCAAACGTATCGCCCAAACCATTATTTCCCAGTTCATTCCGTGACATACGTGGCTAAATTCGCAGTATTAAATTCTACACGAAAGGACCCTTACACAATTTTGCCTTTTAAGGAGATAGACCTATGCTTTTACATGCATTAGCACAACACTTAAACTTATTAAACGGCCCTTCCGGTCGCCCTCTGGCGGCCACTTAAAATGTGCACGCTTTTACGTGTTACCTGAATATATCATGGATATTGGTTTCAACTGAACAATGGATTAGGGTGTAACTAACAGGTGCTTACAAGGGCTATGTACGACCAATACGCTCTACCCGTGACATTTTGTGACAACAGTTCAAAATAAATAAATATTTGTGTAATAAAATATTTTTGTTATCAAAATCATCCATTTGTATTGAAATAAAGGCATGTAAATGGTATTATATTACTTTTATTCATAACTAAAACATACTATTCTTACACATTACATTAGACAATAAATTGGGCCATTGACAGAGCCTGCTTGAAGTGACTTCAATCGTGAAGTATATAATTCTTCTATGCAGAGGTAGAACGTAGTTTCAGAGGTTGGAATTGAGAAATGTAGCAAACCAAACGAAATATAAGACTGGTATCCGTACTGGTCTGTATTTACCAATTTTCTGTGATAAAAATAGTGACATGGTGTGTGGTGGGGTGTGGTGAGGGGTGGGGTGGGGAACATTTATTATATACAGAGCAGATTAAATCTAAGCCAAAAACAAAAAATAAAACATTACTGTGTAAATCTTCTTTGGGTTATGCAATTATTAAGAATATATTACTGTATTGAAGCATTTGGATGGCGGCCATTTTGAAATGTGCTAAAAATAGTAACAGAATTACCTGTGACCTTAGGGACCCTTTTCGATTTTCAAGTTAGACTACCAACTACTATCGCAGAAAGTTTGGTGCTTTGTCCAAGCTGTACACATCCGACCATTTTGGTCCCTGGCTATTAAGAGAAAATGACATCCTAAAGTCAAACAGTAAAGCCAAGACCAATATCTTAAACCATCCGTTTCAATCTGGTTTTCCCCGTGAAACGGTCACCTGTGTCCCTAACCTGCATATGCTACAAAACACTGGACCGCATCTTTGTAAGCAGCATAATGAGACATATCACGACTAACAATATCCTTATGGACTTACAGCACGAGTTCAGAAGTTCAAACTACGTAAGATATTTGGTCATAATCACGTTCATAAAGCTTTATTAAACTTATTACAAAGTGTACGCAAGGTATAGCTAGCGTAAAATAGCTGCCGAGAGAAAATAGCATCATATCTGTGTTGGAACTGGGAACACAGTTTAACATTATAACCGACCAAGTCACGGGTGTTGAAATAACGCAGTACTGAAAACAAAAAAAATGTTGTCAGGAAGATGTAAACACGCCACGACCGTTTCTTCTTCCCTGATACTTTCTTCCCCATTTTTACCATCAGTTCTTCCTACCAAACATTTTGAATCAAGGTTGGCGACCTCGCTTCGCTCTTTCAAATCCTTGTCATGCGTTACATATTCACCTTTGTATCACGACGTGCTAGAATTACACATCAGCACATAAAAGTGTTCACATGTAAGAGATGCGTGTGCATTAGCGTGTGCATTACAACACATATAACCATTTCACTCTTACCATGTGTAATTATAAGATTGCTTTATCAAAGTGAAAAACTCAAAGAAACTGTTCATTGCTACCTTACCATGTGCGAATCAAAAGAGGTTATGTTCCGACAGCAAATCAAAAGAGATTATGACCCTGTCATTTTGCAACGAACTGCATATTTAGTGGTTGACCCATTTACAGTTTGCCACTATGCTTTCCTCTTTGATATGGGATAACCGGACAGATAGTGGAATCTCCTAAATACGCAAAGGACAGTACCGTCTCATGTTTGTATTAAATCTTTTCTTGTCGTACCTTAATTGTCTGTTCTCTTGCTTTCCTGGCTTCTGTCAAGTAATTGATTATTTGCTTTGTGGATTTTTAGGCTTTTGCTTCGAGAATATAACCTTGGGGTTATCGTTATTGCGCTGTCTCTTTTTCTTGGGATGTATAGTGTAAGAATGAGGTTTGGTCAGCGGCATTTTTGCCACTGACTCACGGTGGAGAACCTAGACGGATACTAGTGGAAATAAATCAGCGCCCCGTGATACTAGCGGATTGGTTTACGGTTACTAGCGGAACATATTTACAGTTTTAAAATGGACCATGCACAACAAAACGTTAAAATTCATCAACAGCATGCGTTAGTGCACTATAACTTCTTGTGCACGGAACATTAGAATGCTTAATGAACATACTGATGCATACCATTTTCTACAAAACGTTAATGGAGCTTTACACGAAGTAATCCAAAGTACTCACATGCTACTGCCCGCACTATCTGTGATACGTTTTGAAAGCTTTTGCAAATTTAAAGTGCAATAATACTATTTTTTCTCTTGCTACTTGCTACTATAGAAAACAAGATTTCTGCTGCAGAAAGGTATTAATTTATTTTAAAAAAGCACTGTAGGCAGTAATTAAATGGGATAAAAATGATTTTTGTCGGCTACGGATGCTGACGGAAGTTGTAAAAAAGCGTTAACATTTAGGTACCGGTTATTTTTTTAAAACAATGCACCGGTTACTATTCGATTTTTTCCACATTTTAGCTTCAGGAAAATAAAAACTAAACGTAATCTATGGTTAAATCGGCCAAAAAAAGCTGAAAAGTACGGCAGTCTCGGAAGTGTCCACACCATCATTTGAGGTATGCGATACTGTAAGGCCATCCAGTGTTATCGTAAAGAAAGCACCGATTAAGTTCAAACCACCTCTGAAGGGGCCAAGATGGAGGCTTTTCGGTAACAGTGTAGAGGAGGACATTATTGAGGAAATATGCGATCTCCTCCCTTCTTTTTTGCACAAAGTAAAACAGGCTGGTCTACTGGAGGATTTTTGTAACTTCATCAGATTGGTCAGTTTAGATAAGTTGCCCCTCACAAACATAGCACTCCTGCTCTTCTTGGATGTAGTGAGATGGTACTCACTTGACAACACATCACAAATGGTGTATTCTGAAGAGTGTTGGACATATTGGAAAGTCTTGTATAAACTCTTTCACGGAAAGGCACTGCGATTTATGAGTGGAATTAAATCCAGTGGTAACGTCGATCAGAACAATAAAAAACGTGGGCAATATGATCCTCAGAACTTTGCTGTTCCATCAAAAAAACGTGTTGCTGCGTATGACACTGTTGGACTTTACAGTCCAAAAGAAATTCCACCAGGTGTAATTAATCAAGCTCTTGATATGAAACCAACAGATAAGACCTATGTCCTTAGCTTTGATGGAAAAAAAAGTAGCGCCTGGATTGAATAAGGATAATGGCGACCAGGGACTCTTTGGTCACGAAGACGATGAATCACTAGCACATTTAAAGGGCAGATTGGAACAGGAAATGAATTTGACCGAAGACACAGCAAATAAAGGGAAAGTTTTTCAAACGAAGACAAGATGGAACGGCTAGGACATTTAGTTAATTTGGTGTCTTTACGAATCAAGGACTTACGAATATTTACCTGAAACAAGAATGGCTTTGAAAACAAATCTAACGGAGGGTGGAAATGATTGGAGAAATACGCTGTCAGCAGTGTGCAGACGCAAATGTTGTAGATAAGAACGATAGTGGAACGTCTTCTTGATGTTAATGACGCCTTGCTGTCAATAGGTGCATCACTCAACATTGCAAATTTTCGTTAAAATGTATGCACACAGACCAATGCATAGGCCCCTACGTTTCATATAAATATATTTATATTATTTTAGTAATCGTACAAAATTGGGCAATCCCGTCATTCTTCGGAAACATTTCGAAGAAGTGATCGAGATGTTGCGCATGAAAACCAGGTCAAAACGTACAAACTCACTAATTTCCGCAGAGCATCGGAAATTGTCAGACGGTTCCGATTGAAACCAGGTCCAACCAGTTGGTTCATCTCTGGTTTATCTCTATATATATATTAGTTCGTTATTTTAATATACAATTATAAACCATTATAAACCATTGCAAGCTCGGAGTCATATTGGAGGCATATTATAATTCGGGGTATATTATAATCGTACTGACCGTGCGTGCGTCCGTCCGAAATCGTGTCTCAGCCATTACTCGGAAACTATTGACGTCAAACTTCAGGAGTGTCGCGCGCAAGAATTAGGTTCCCACCCAAGGTCACACTTGGAGGTCAAAGGTAAAACAACTCTTTTTTTTTCGTGTCCCAGCCATTACCCGGAAACAATTTACGCCCATTGCTTATCGAATATATTCCAAGATTAATTAACTATATATTAACTATTTGCATACTAATATGTGCTGTAATGCGTTACTTATTAGATATAAGTAAAGGAAAACTGCAATAATCTGTCAAATGTCCATGCATTCGGATACTATTTCAGTTATATCATAATAAAAGCTTCTGTTTGGGAACAAACTTATAATAATCTAATTAGTTAAATATATCTAGCGTTCCGTAGAAGCAAGTGTTTTTCGAAAAAACGAATAGTTAATTAAAAAATACTACTTTATGACGAACTACTTACAATTCTTCCCAGTTATTTATCCGCTAGTAACCGTAAAACAATCAGCTAGTATCACGAGACGCTGTTTTATTTCCGATAGTAACCGTCTAGGTTCTCCACCGTGTGACTGTTCCATGGCGGTAACCCTTTTGTCTGTTTGCGTTAATGATGTCACATGCCTTGCTTATTAACAGTGTAAAGAAAACACAGTCGACTTTTTTATCTACTTTTATTAGTATGGACTTTGCAAAGGCTTTTAACAAAGTCCCTCCACAACCGACTATCATACAAACTAGGCAGAATTCGGGGATCCACCATCCGCTGAATCTCTGCTAGGTTAACAGGACATACTCAGCAGGTTGTACTGGACGGTGTATCTTCTGACAGCTGATGTACTGTCGATTGTCCTTCAGGGCTTGGTCCTAGGAGTATTCCTCTGTTTACTGTTCATCAGTGACCACCCATCCCCGACGGCATAACGTCATCGGTCCGTTTATTTGCTGATGACTGTGTACATGTACTTTACAGAATAATTACCTGTTTGAAAGATTGTCAGGTCCTCAAAGAAGTTCTTGACAAGCTACGAACTATCTCTTTGAAAAGAGGACTTATTACAACCATGACTGGTCCATTATCATACTCTTTTTATATATACCACATTAATTATAACCATGACGTTATATGAATATCACATTCATTACTACCATGACCACTTTATAACATTTTATACAACACATTTACTACCACCATTGCCAGTGTATACCACATTTATCACATTTATAACTATCATGACTAGCGTATACCACATGTATTACTACCATGATCTATGTTACAACCATGAACACTATCAGTCTTCTAAACTCATTTCAACTGGAGATTTAGATAAAATTCAGAGAAGAAGTTGTGGATGTAGCCAGATTGTGGTTAAACATTTCCACGTTGAATCCAGTGGCTGATGGAGTAGATCTACATTTATCATATAGACTGAAGAGGGAGCCAGATTTTTTTCACTCTAACTGGACTCACAGCCAGATTATTTTTTTCGAAGAATGTGAGAGAAGGTTGGATTATTTTTTCCCCCACAATTTGAGGGACTGTCTATTTATTTTCCCTCAAGTCAGAGCCAGGATTTGTTTACGCCCCTCAATCCCCTCCCCCCCCCACACTCCCCCCCCCCCCCCACACACACACAAAATGGTCGGTACCTAATGTAATTTAACCTCAGTCATTAATATTGACAAGTATATTTAATGTAATTGCCAAGTAGCTATTAAATGTATGCCAGCCGCCATACATTAAATAGTGTACAAAGAGTCGGGTTTGAAGACGTTTATAAATGTGTGTGTTGACCCCACCCCTCCTCCCCCTACCCGAATACTGAATACTCTCTAATTTAGAGCTGAGTACTGAATACTCCTTCATTTTAGACCCGAGTACACTTTTGTTTTAACCAATCTAATTTTATGAAGATGTGATATAAAAGGACATTAAAAACTGTATTAAAGGTTGTATCTCACCGTTTTGCTGTTTTTGGGTCAATCATGAAATCTAAATACGGTGTCCTACGATTTTTGTGGATTTCAACAGTTTTTTCTTACTTACAAAAATGAGATATAGGGTCCTATAGAAACCACAGCGTCCGAACGCAATATCCGAACTTCAAAACATAGTTTGAAGGCATGTACCGATTTTGTGTGCGTACTGAATACCAAATAATGTAATTTTCGGGTACTGGTACCCGGGCCGTTGGTACTGAATACTCTCTAAATTTGCCCTGAATACTGCGTACCAAAAGAAGGGAAACAGCCCCATCAATGTAAAACAGACATTAAGCTGCCATGCGTTCCTTTAAACTACGTATTAACAAGACAGTTATAAGGTATTTTAATATATCTATGTAGGAATAGCGAGATACCTGTGTTAAGCCATATACAGCACACACACACGGCTTACACATTTAAATCAGGTAGATATATATATATATATAGATATGCGAATACGTGTAGTACGTGTCGTATAAGACACCGATAATGTGTACATACTTGGGTTTAATATCTAGAACGGCCGTTTTCACATTGTAGTATAAACCTGCTCATAACAATTGCATGCATAAAATGGCGCCCTCCATCATATTCTACAACGATTTAATGTCACAGCCTTGCAGGGCAGTGTACTTGTTCATGAAGGCCAACAACATTCCATTCAAGTCTGTTAAGGTCGATCTTATGACAGGTAAGTAATTATATTTTTACTCATAAACTGCTCCACTGCCCATGTCAAATGGATACTTACTTGTTGTCTAAAGCAAAATATGTTTTCTTCTCTATAGAGTTGTAGGCTGTTCTGTTGGTAACTGTCATTGGATCATGCTTCGCTTTGCAATACTTTTATACAGTATAATGATATGTTGACTCTAAACAAAGGATTTATTTATGTAAGCATAATTTAATACCAAACTATTAAAATCAGTTAAATACTAATTCAAAACTTGTATCGGGGAGTGAACTAAAACTTAGTTTACATATATATCTGGTGAACTGTATGTTGGTAAGAACAACTATTATCGCAAACACCCGCACTTCACTGCCATTAACATATACTAGGCAACCATTGTGTCAAATATGATCACTCTAGCTCCTTCATCTGACCTAGCAGAAGGGAAACAATAAGAATGTACTGAATTTTGAAAACTGGCTGAAATGTTCCTTTTGGTGAATTTTTACCTTTGACCTAAACATCCTAGGCAGCTACTGTGTCAGTTATATACAACGTCCTTCAACTAATGTCGGAGAAGGACGGACGGACAGACCCGATCGCAGTATATTGGTTTTCTTCAAAAAGTGCAATAACGTAATAGAGAAATCATAATGAATATACCGATTTAAGATATTGGCAATTAAAAAAGATGAATTATTTTACCATTTATTTTGTGCGTTCTGCCTTCAGCGGTTTAATGGTAGTGCGTCTGCCTCGCACGTGTGGGACCAGTTCTAGGACTGGTAGGCCCGGTTTCAGTATTAAGTGATTCTGTTTCTATTCTGTTTTATTTTTCTACGGCGTGGTATTCCATTGTGGGTGGGGGGCACTATAAAGTTGAGCATAGAGCTCACTGCTACAAGTAGTTGAACCTCAAACAGACGCACGCACGCACGCACGCACGCACGCATGCGAGTACACACATACAAACACTGTGCTATGGCTTCTCATTGGTTCCAACATGATTTATAGGCTATAACTTATGAAATATTGGTTTTCTTGAGGGAAAAAAAGTAAATAAAAACGAACGACAATTACATATGATGAATATAAATTGTGTTTTAAAGAAATTATAGCACGTCTCGCTAATTAATATGTAATTTAAAAATAATGTCTGTTATACTCATTTTCAGGTGAGCAGCTGCAAAAAGGTTTCACCAAAGTCAGTTCCATACAACGCGTCCCAGTTATTGAAGATGATGGATTCGTACTCGGGGAAAGGTAAACTGTTTAGATAGTTCACCTTTAGAAGCAATGTCTTGAGATGTCTTGAGGCAAGTTATAAAGTCTGTCTTATAGACATACCTTCCATACTTGCCTCAAGACAATATACCATGTATATAATAACTGTGAACTAATATGTTTCTGCCCTCGTCTGGGACGAAATTAATGACTCCTGTGAAGTCCGCATCTACCTTTGTAATTGCGATGTCTCTACCGACTGCTCTCCACAACGCCAACAAACGTTCCAGACAAAAAAAGCTTATAATTTAAAGACATCTTCGTTATTGTACGTACACTGAGAACAGGGTTCATTATTCTATGTCTTCGGTCAACTTTGATTTATTCCACTGTTTTGCCTCATTGAACCGACACTTGTCCCTTGTCTTTTCACCTGATATTCAGGTACATTAAATTCCGACGGACTTACCAAATAAGGTTGCTTAATGACGTGTATTATAGACATCGTCCATTATAAATGTTCACGGGGCATAAACACCGTGTCAGACTAAGGTTATAGTAGCGTAAATGGTTCTCCGTGCACTTTCCATAGTAAAGGGGGAATGTTAACAACCTGTAAAAAAAATCAAAATTCTAATTAGAATTCTGGAAAACTCACTTTATCCGGCAATAATCATGTCTGCTATAAAACATTAACAAGAAAATGTGGGGTTGAATATCTTCTATTCTAAGAAAGGTTACTAACAATGGGACAAAGGTCAACATTGTTTTGACCTTGCAATGGCATAGCCTTTCGTGAAGACAGAGGTTCCGATTTGCAACGGTCAGTAGGCAATTCATAATTTTGATAAAGCATTATCAAAAGAAACTGACCAATCAGTGACCAGAATTTGTGACACAGCTCTACATTCTGGTACGTTATAAACTCGGTCTTTATCCTAGTTCAACCAAGTTAACTGTTAAAACTAAGGTATTTATAGAGTGATTATTTTAAAACCCTGCATATGTCATACACATTTATGCAAACTGATTCAGTATGTGTTAAAATTGAATCTTGAACATTATCATATTTTTTACTCTGCCAAAGATTTTATTTACTATAGAACCTAAGGATAAAAACCGAGTAACACAAATTTTATCACCTAGTGAAAATAAAGTAAATTCTCAACAATTTGGCAATGGAAAATTATGAATACGGCCTACTGTTTAGATTAACTCGTATTTGTGTACGCTTTGTATTGTACTTTATTCAGTACCAACCTTGACGCGAAAGTGTGAAAAAATGCATTCCATTTATAACAGTCTATTAAATCATTTTAGAATTATTTTATCTTTAGAATTCTGTGATTCTTGATTTCAAGAAACTCATTCCTCAATGAGTGATACAAATATTCTTAATCTGTTGCTCACAGCAATTAAAATGCTCATTATGTTCTGAGAACACATTGAGCTGCATTATAATAGCATGATGTGATGTCATAATAGCATGACGTGATGTCATAATTATCTAGGGTGTGATGTCATAATATCAGAAAGTGATGTCATGATAGAAGCAACCAAAGGAAATTATGAATGAAGCATTCTGATTGGTTCACTGATAAAAATTGGACCAATGAAACCAGTTAATTGAAAGCTCATTGTATTCTCAGAACACACTGAGGTTTTACTGGACATTGAGTAGTGAGGTTCTTGAAACCCAGAAACCCAAGATTCTAATGATAAAATAATTTTAAAATGAGTTAATAGACTGTTTTAAACGAAATTGCTAGCAATAGTCAATATCCAGAGAATTAGCAAACGATACACTTAAATGTTGTTCTAAAGATCCATAAAAAAATGAATGACGAAAAACAGCTCAGCATGTATCCAGAAGTGTACCGAACAACTACAAGAGAACCTATCTAGGGGATGACCAAAAAAAGGGGTGGGGGCGAAAGTGCAATCGGATCCCATTAATGTTTGTTTGCACATTTAATTCGTTTCATATTTACAGCATGATATTATATAAATATACAATATATTAGTTTTTACAGTATATAGCATTGGTTTGTTTTAATTGTGTGACGTATACTAGTGTTCCACATAGACTAGCGTATATCTTTTTTGACATGCGCCCGATACACATTATTAGTGTTCTGAAAGGAACAATATCAAGCGACGAAAATGAATGTTACATTGATGCCACTTTTACCTCATAAATATGTTAAACATTATAACTTTATATTTGAGAAGCCTTAAAATTTTGATTTTCATGAGCAATTCTAGAAAACCAGCAGTTAACAAGATAACTGTTTTCCCACTGAACTGCATGTACATATTCAACATGCAATATGCAATTTTGTTTTGCTCCTTTTTTTACTTTGAGGAACTCAAAATCTGTCTGTGAAGGAACTTCTGTAAGAATGCATACATTTTGTACATTTTAAAACTTGTTTTGCTAAATATGCTCATGTTTCGGTTTGTGGTGCCGTGCGGACCTACGGTGCCATAGCGTTTGATTTCTGTGGTTTTTATAGAATCATTTTACTCATTATTTTAACGTTTGAATATTTTCAAAAACAGATGTGCACACTGTATTTGTTGAGTTCGCATACATAATGGTTCCTGAACGTTCTCAAAGGTTATGATACGATACCTTGGACCGCCAGACATGGACGAGGCTTATGGAAGTGTTTGGCCGACGAATGCCCCCAAAGTAACCCAGTGACGCGACCACGTGATCTCCGGATTCAAAGTCAGATGTGCTATTTACAGGTCCATGGAGGCAATATATATGATAACGAGCTGTTGGAAATTGTTTTACTTTATAAAAACAAAACAAAATACTTCTTATATACATTAGAAAAGTTGTTTCTATTTCGGTGTTTCATTTCACAAAAGCAAACTAATTTGCCTATGTTATTTTATGTTGCTGTGTAAAACAGTGTTATATTTAAAGAAACAAACTTATGACTTTTCCATTTCTATATTTCAGTGCGTCAATATTTAGATACCTGTCTAGGAAGTTTTCCATACCTGAACATTGGTACCCAAGAACTGACCTCAAACAACAAGCTCGGGTAGACGAATACCTGAACTGGCACCACTCTAACACACGCTATCCCACTATGATGACATTTCGCCACCAGGTTGAATACATTTGTTTATTATTTTAGTGCTTATGTAACTGGCAATATTTCCCAGACTACAGCTATATTTGGAGAGGCCACAGACCATGTAAAACGATAGCCGAGACGGGTATTTAAGCAATTTTGACAAGTGTTTCTAATACTATTAATTTTCGATTTTAAGCCACAGATGCTTTTTACTTGTCCTTACCTTGCAAAAACGATAATTGTACACAAAGTTGCAGGAAGAAATTCATAACACCTTATAGTATATGTATATTATATAAAATCGTGAATGTATTTATTTGAAACGGAAATAAATTGAAAATGTTGGGTTCATATCAGATTGTGACACGATCGGTGATGAAGCTGATCATGGATACAAAACTTAACCGTTAACCCGCTACATATATATAATCATGGATATACATTCTGTATGTAGGTCTATGATATAATGGAATGTTATTTCTTTGCATTAAGACCTTTCCATTTATGTGACAAAGGGGTGTTTTGGGGGAAATGACTAATCAGCAGCCGGAAATTGTTTACAATTGACGCTCATGCTATTATAGTCGTGCTTAGCGCGGTTAAGGGTTAAATACACTTGTTCAATAATTTAGATCATCTTAGTTCTACTGTTGTACACGTAATATGTATGTTGTCTCCGTTATGCCCCTTATACTATAGTTGTATATTTTAGTAAAAGAAAATGATGAGGAAAACTATATCAGTATTAATCTCTCTTGGCAATTACATGTTAGCAATTTTAAAAGTAAAAAAATAATTTTCGATGATTTGCGTAATGGTAATTGATGATAATTTTACTTATTACTTATTACAAATTAATTCACGTGAGGGTAGAGACAGCCATTATAAGGAGTGTTGACATCCAAAATATGTGTTTGTTAGGTGCTTAACGTCATTTTTCAGAACATTTTATGCTTTGTATGATGATCGATTTTGTATGGGGAAGGCACACCGCCCACTTATACCTATATAGAACTAGTTATGTATATCTGCCGTAATCCTTAAGAATCGATACTTTCTCACCTACAAGTGGAGCTTCCGATCGATATCAGAATATTCGAGTTTGTCTTTCATAGTTTTCATATGTAGTGACGGGCCACTCCCTCCTATACCAATGACTGCATTTACTGACGATCCACTCCCTCCTATACCAATGGCTGCATTTACTGACGGGCCACTCCATCCTATACCAATGGCTGCATTTACCGACGATCCACTCCCTCCTATACCAATGGCTGCATTTATTGACGGGCCACTCCATCCTATACCAATGGCTGCATTTACTGACGGGCCGCTCCCTCCTATAACAATGGCTGCATTTACCGACGGGCCACTTACTCCTATACCAATGGCTGCATTTACTGACGGGCCTCTCCTTCCTGTACCAATGGCTGCATTTACTTGTTAATAATTATGTTTATAACCGTCTGTTTTACAATTTACTGATTATTTCAGTATATAAACACAATGCGAGGTAAGCCAATAAAGGAAGACGAAGTTAAGCGTTTCAAACAGGAACTGGAAAAGACAGTAAAGCATATTGAAACATACTTCTTAAGAGATAAACAGTTTCTCTGCGGTGAAGACATATCCGTTGCAGATTTACAGGCAGTTTGTGAGCTAATGCAGTTAGATGGAGTCGGTGATGAGAACATGTACAAGTCTAATCCAAAGGTAAATGCTTGGTTCGAACGAGTTAGAGCGAAGATGCAGCCTACCTTCGACGAATGTAACAACGGCTCAATCTTTCGAATGAGAGAGATGTTTATGCAGATAAAGCCTTCGAAGTTATAAAATAAATATCCTAGTTGTATTATGTTGACATACAGAGCGCAATAATACCGATGATCACATAAGAATAATTATAGGTTATTTAACATGGTTCTGTACAATACGGAGATATATTTGGACGAGTACACAGCTGGAAAAGTCATATTGGACGAGCCGTTAGGCGAGTCCAATATGATTTTTTCCAGCTGTGTACGAGTCCAAATATATCCCGTATTGTACAGAACCATGTTAAGTAACCTTTTTATTCTATACCTTTATTTTAACCAATCATTTATAATTCGGATATAACTTTCGTTTGTTTCATGCTTTCAAGCAAGTCGCTATGAACATCGAAAGCACAATTGCATGTAGGTCTATGTATTTTATATATTGTGTTCGACATGGCTTACTCTCAAGCTTTATTTGCTTGAAAGAATGCCCATTTCTCCGTTGTCAACAGTGATTAAATACTACCGAAGGTCAGTTTCAAACAATGATATATTATGCTAGTTTTTTGTGTTTTTTTTTTGTTATAAAGGAAAATTAAATAAAAATATGTGCAATAGATAGGTTTTCATTACTTGACAACAATTTATGGTTAGGTAATGACAGAAGCCTGTCGGTTCTGATTTTTATTCGGACCTTTTCACGCGTTTCGGTCTTTATCATAGGTTTAACATGGAACCTGTGAAGCGTACAATACGAACAAAATACGGGATATTTTGTACGCGCGTGCGTCCCGATACGGAAATATATTGTACGGTCACATGACTCGAAAGAGCGTCTACGATTGGATGTATAAATTAGGTATAGAATAATTTGTATTAATCCACAGGTGATATGACAATTGTGATATGATATTTGACTTAAGGACACCCACAAGAATCATCCACCCATGTATTTGTTATACACAGTTAAGGTCGTAGATCAGGTGAAACAAAACGTGGATCTCATTATGTTTACGCAATAACTTAAGTAAATAGTATCTGACTTCCATTAAACTTGGTTAGGGGTTTTGCGCTTAATAATAATACTCATGTTGGTGAGTTTAAAAAGGAGCACAAGTAATAGACCCATCGTGAGATTGTGAATGTTAGTTTGTTAACACCGTGACTTTACCAAATAGTATTGTTCTTAGATTTCGCAAAATTTGCCTTCAGTTGACGGATTAAAACAATCGACATGTTATTACCCTTGAAGAGTAAGTTTCGCGATTTTTGGTATGAATGTTTGTATCATTAAGCTGTCTAATGACTTTCAAAAAAAATAAGCGCAACCGACAAATAGCATTGTAGAGCTTTGACCATTGATGTGCTCATTTATATTGTTTCTATTCCCATTCATAATCAAATATGGCTTAAATTTCCTAAAACATGATATCTGATTAAATGTCATGGCAAATCCTCGTATTCAAAATGACCTACATGAGCTCATTTATTTTAGGTTTTAAAGATTATTATAAAGGGAAACACGATACATTAGTGATTGATGAATGGGAATAAAAACAACGCATTTTCTGTTTGGATAATGCTTTGCAACCGACTGATAAAATACATAAGCAGCATTTTCTCGATGGCTTTAATAGCCAAGTTAGCCATCGTGTTTCTCGTGTTATTAATAACCTTGCTAAGGGCCATGTGATATTGTCAATGTTATATCTCAAACCATAATTTAATATTTTAATTTGTAATTACGGATGAATGAATAAAGTGTATTGCTTCTGTTGACAAATTATCTCCCTTTATTTAAAATACCAGCATTGGTATTTGATTCTAGTCAGGATAAACGTCTTGATTTTGGAAAATGTAAATGTATGTTTTACCAATTACGTCTTTTTTAAAATAACTGAAATAAATGTTATCATGTATATATGTCGGTGATAGCAGTGTTAATTGATTCTAGTCATGATTAAAAAATCTGCATGTTTTATTGAAATAAATTAAATCAATGCTGGCATGCATTTGTGTTTTTTCGCTTATATCATATGTGCAGTTTTTTATGTATTACATTATTTAAGGACAATGTAATTCACCAAACTCATGTTATTGCATAACAAACAAACAAAGAAAAAAAAAGAAAAAATACTTTTCAAAATCGGAGAAAATAAAAATTTCATGCGCGAAAGTTGTTTTTGATAGGGCATTATCAATGCAAAATTCGGTTAAATCAACAATTAGATATATATATTGCTTTTTAGACTTTTTATCCAAAAATGGTTTTATTGTGTTGGATAAACGTACACTGAAACACTCTGAACGTTTTGTAGCAAAATACTAAGGCTGAGTTATTGAGATTTCATAATGTTCTGCTGTCCCAGTAAGAAGAAAAGCCCCATCACAAAAAGTATTTTGGCTGTAAAATATTTATTTCTCAAACGATTTTCAAAAATAAGGTATTTTTATATACCGCTACACATTCCTATTCGAATGATATATAAAGAATGTACGTTTTTTAAAACTTGCTCATGCTGATGCTGAAAACATTTTGGCTGAAACATGTGCGCCGAACAAAAACGTTTACCAGATATCTAAGAACTACATACATACTGGGCACTAACCCAAGTCTCACATAATCTCGTTTGACACGTACTAATGTGGTTTTGTTGGTCAATTAAAACAATGCAGGAGACGACCTTGATTAAAAATTCAGGAGCTGTTCTTGATACGAGTTGTCAAGTTTCTTCTATAAGTACTTATAACTTTTCAATACTATATACAACCTTACCATATTACCATATCAAAGACGAGGTTATTTTAAGTCATTCCAAAACCTTCGCTTGAGAACAAATACTTTTTTGGCCTGTTTAGTTTAGTTAAAATATTTTTATTTTACATCGATTGCGAAACAAGTTCTTGCAACTTAGATTAATCACTCTCGATGGCTTCCTGGGTAGAACCAGTACTAAGCAATGTGGCCTGTAACATTAGCAAAGCTTTTTTTATTACTAACAGCAGTTTAGACAATAACACTCTGCGGACCAAGAGGGTTGTGAAGCTTATTTTCCTTTTAGATAACATTTACGACAGGTATGGAACTACCGCTTATAGACAAATTGTTGGTATCCCTATAGGTACGAGCTGAGCAACTCTTGTCGCAGATTTGTTTTTGTATTGCTTTGAAAGAGATTTCGAGTTAAGTCTCACCAGGTACTCAGGCAGGTGTAATTTAAGCCTTTTAATCCACCTCTCGTTAATTGGATGACACATTGAACATTGACAATCCTCTCATTTCTATTACGGTTAATAGTTTATCCTAAAAATACTTCAACTCAGTAAAGCTAACATTTCTGATACTGCCTCTTATTTTCTCGATTCATATCTCTCTTTTGAAAATGGAGAAATAATTAGTAAAATCTTTGACAAGAGATATGATTTTTATTTTGATATTGGATATTGTTAATTATCCCCACTTAAATTTGAATATTTTCCGAGCTGCTTCTTATGCGGTCTATGTTTCTCAACTTACTCATTTTTCTAGAGCTTGTAGTCGAGTTAAGGACTTTAATATTCGTAATCTTTGTTTAACTAAGAAACTTCTCAATTATGACCATAAACTTCGAAATCCCTTTGCACAATGTTAATTATCGTAACCCTGATCTGCTTTTAAAATATTAAAGTAATTGAAGAACGCTTCTGCGACAAGGACTATTACAACCTGACTTATGTGGTGATGTAATTTACAAACTTCGTGAAAGTATTGGTTATAATCACTTTTATAATTATAATCGTTCTCAAACTTGTTAAAAGGTTTATACAAACGATTGTGGACCCTATGATGACGTTTACCTAAATCCACAAAGGGCATAAGCGTATGATGTTTGTCTTAAATCTTGTCTTGTCGTACTTAGTTCTTGTTGCTCTGGCTTCTGCCAGGTAACTGCGTACTTGCTTTGTGGCTTTCTGGTGTTTTAATATATATGCATGATCACATATGTCTTATACTTATATTGCCTTTTAAAGCTGCCTTGGTTGTTAGGGAATATAACCTGGAAGGGATATCTTTATTTACACTGTCTCGTTTTACTGAGATGTTAATAGGGTTAGCGTGAGGTTTGGTGCACCCTAGAACCTGGTTTAAAACCCCAGCGGCCTTTTTGCCACTGACCTTTCCCGGGCAGTAGACGTTTGTGTTTACGATGTCACATGCCTTGCTTATTAACATTGTATTATTTTTTCCTCTTTTTGAGCACGTTAAACTGCCTACCAATTGTAGTCGAAATTGAGCGTAGGAAACTTAACCTCCTTGTACAAATGTGTAGGCTCAAATGAGAGTTTGCAGTAAAGCAACTTTTCTTGTTGAGCTTAAGCTCATTTATTATAGGTAACTTGAATAGTATGTTCTCCCCATCTATTTATAGTATTTTGAATAAACACGGACTAACGAATGTCCTAGATGTTTACCTTCATTCCCGTTCAGACCTTCGAAGCAGCAGGATGTGTCCATCTACAAACACCAGGCGACGTTGCCGCGTCCTGTTGGAGGAATCAACAAATCAATAGTAGTATTATCTCGCCCATTTTCGATGTCATCTCACGCTAGGGTTGTGTAGTTCAATGACGATTTTTTTTTGAAATGTTAGTGTTTGTAAAAGCTAGCTAACCACGGTTTTAAACGGTTATCTGTTAACGTGGAATTAACAACAGCCGTTTTATACGCCTACTAAAACAGTGTTGAACTACGCTGTGTCATTAAATGATCGGATGTCGTAGCGATGTAGAGGTCAGAATGACCCGGAAAGCAACAAGAGATCCATGATTAGATTCCCGATTTTTGAGAGAGCAATTTGTCTGAATATTTACTGCTTACTGCTCTTGTTTACTTTTTACTTGATGAGTTCGCCGCATTATGGATGTTCACAGTCGTATTTGCATTACACTTGAAAACATTGTCATAACGTTACTTTATAAGATAAATGGCTAACGTATTGATTTGAGAGTATTTGTTTACTTTAACGGTCGGAAATTGTGTAAATGGCGACGCTTAAATAGTATTATAATGCATTCCCCTCTTAAAATTCGCAAAAAGCTGTATAAGCAGGCCAAACCAAATTGGCCGTCGAATGATGCCCTACCATTCGTTGTTTTTTGTTGGTTGAACGTAAGTGTGTAGACAGACTAGGACGCCGTCCAAATGAAATGTAACGTTAAGTTGTCATCTAATCAAAACGCGTGTTTAGTCTGAACCTTGTTATATTTGCGACATGCATACAATATGCTAACGCATTTGGTAAAATATTGCAGGTTAATAATTTTGCGACTATTACAAAGTCTGTCAGTAATGTGACTTTCACCTCATCAAGTATTTTGTTAGTAATCAAGTCAAACAAAAACAACAACAATGTCACTGTCAGTGACAAATGCCCCCCGAAGTGGTTTTGAACTTTGACTTCTAAGTTTGACCTTGGAGCCAGGAGCTGGATTTTGCGCGCGACACATCGCCTTGTTGAGTTATTTAAAAATATGTCCATGAATGTCAGAGTTATTAATCGGACACGAAAGTACTTTTTTTTTTACCTTTGACCTCTAAGTGTTAATTTGACCTTGGAGCCACAGACCTAGATTATGCGCGCGACATGTCTTGTTGTGATTGTTATTTGAAATTCAGTCCAGGAATGTCAGAGTTATTGACTAAACACGAGTGTACGGACTGACAGATGGACTGTGCGACTACTATATGCCACCCTTCGGGGGCTTAAAAACAAAACAACAAAATAAATAAATAAATAAAAAATGAAATGCGTTAGGGAGGGGTTATTTTGTTATTCATTTTTGAGTCGCCATGCGTCAGCATGGCTGACTATATGGAATCTTGTATATATGTATATAGTGCAATTTCTGAATAGGGAGTTTTTGAAACAGGTGAGACGCTTTACCGTTGTAAGCAATGTAGTCCCCTTTAACTGCTTCAAATACAACTTAATTTGATAAGGTGACTGACATGAACGTTATGTATACCGAGTAATATAACTACTGATTGTGAAATAATGAAATAATTGTAATTGTATACAGTATAAACATGTCTTTTTTGTAGGTTTACCGAAATGTTATGCACCAAAAAAATCACCAAAAATCGGATTGGGTGCTTTACGCACTTCGAGAATGTAGTTCCTTTAACTGCATCAAGTATAACTTAATTTCATAAGGTGACTGACATGAACGTTATATATACCGAATAATATAACTACTGATTGTGAATAATTGTCAGTGTATACAGTATATACGTGTCTTTTTTGAAAAAGGAACTGAAATACTAAGTGCAATTATACACGCATATATATATATAGTTCGATCGAAATGACGTCAGTATGATATATTTCATGAATGGAGTTACCGGGATGTGCCGCTCATGACGTGTGACCTAGATAACAAATTGGGAACTAAATGTCCGTAGTTATTGCATACAGAAATCTCACGGAATTCTAACCCTCCTCCCTGCCCCACGGAATTGTGTGAAAAAACTCCCGTAAAATTGCTAAAATCGATTTTTCGAATTTCCTTTGTTTGGTATGTTAGCTAAAAAAAGAATGAATTCAAGAACGACAACTCCTACGAAATTTCGTACTTCGTACTACATTAGATTCGTACTATTGTACATTGTACTCAATTTGATTCATACTATCGGTTATTTTCCAGAGGGGAAGTTATTAGGCAGCCAACCGTGCAGCCGTCTTTTGCACGGCCGTTTTTGAAAATTCGCGGTCAATATTTGGTGGTGTGGGTGGGGTAAA
Organism: Cyrtodaria siliqua; assembly: GCA_037043455.1. Lineage (NCBI taxonomy): Eukaryota > Metazoa > Mollusca > Bivalvia > Adapedonta > Hiatellidae > Cyrtodaria > Cyrtodaria siliqua. The sequence goes on from JAWPHD010007131.1 coordinate 103,553, forward strand.
AAAAAAATCTCAATATTTAAAAACCTTTAACCGCATCAAGAAGATAGACACTGTTCAATCTTGGCGACTCTCAGGACCTTCAGTCCTTTGATTTACTTTTGCGACAGTATATCAGTCGTTTAACTGTCGTAAATCGTCACCAATAAACAAATGTGTTACCATCAAACAACTAATCGAAATACAATGTCAATAAAGTTAACCTATATTGACAAAGCGCAGAGATAAGACAACTATGTGTAGGAGAAAATAAAGTGTAATGATCTCAACTTGTGCACGTAGTGATACGTAATACAATACAGTTAAAGTCACTTTACAACATTTTACAACATATTTACATAGTTACTAAACCTACTGACGACGAGGTATATAAATAACTTACATAAATTCTATAGACACAATATAAACGGCTTTATCAAGCCAGGCCAAAACACAAAACTGGGGCGTTGAACTAAGAGTTACCGACACTTAATTTATTTAACGCATATTCAATCACACTTATTTTAAGAACCCGTGAATAAATACTTTTAATCGGCATATATACTGTATTATATGACTTGGACACCTGAATAGAGTTTTAATAAACGTATTTGAAGCGAATTTTGCCGCTATTTGGCGGGTTAGTTTCTTTAAAGGGGGTACATCAGGATTTTTCTAGAAACATCTTTAATTATAAAAATGTTCCATTTCATGATAAAACACTTATATCAATCAAAATATGCTGTTAGAACCATGTTGTTAATGTCTAAACTTTGAATAAACCATATAGCTAGGACGGAATCAGACGTAAAATGCTGAAATTAACCATGGTGCGTCACCTAGGATAGCACATATTACTGTGCTGAATCAATTTCTTTGCAAAACAAGGATAATTTTTAGGCTCATTCATTATGTTTTGGCCATGTAGAATAGAAAATGTTAATATTTGTCAATTTTAAGTCGGACACTTAGACCCCCATGAAAAGCCTGATGTACTCCCTTTAACAATGCATTAGTAATATATTATATACCTGTCTAGACATTGTGCTGTACTTATTACTGAACATGGCAATGTAAGAATATGCTGTATGGAAAACGTCAAACACAGGTGTTAACAATACAAGACATACATGTAGAACTATGTTTTGTTTTAAGAGGCTATCGAAGTGTGAACAGCAATACTCCTATGTTAATCTTTTCCTCTGGGTGCCGACATAGATACGTGTTCTTTTAAATGATAAAAATGTAGTCAAACTTTGATTTAGTTTAAATGACAGAGCCTCTAGCAAGAGATATTTTGCCACAAAAGGACAAATATGTGTACTTGCTTTTTTAATACGAATGTCTCGTAAACAATTACACATTCGATCACATTAATACGGTTGTCTTACTTTCCAGACGATTATGACTTGTCAAACGATTTTTTTTTGAGAAGTTCAGTACACAAGGGAGTTATTCCCTTTTTTCTTAAACCATTTTTGGTAAAAACACATAAGATCTACAAACATTTCCTCAATTTGTCCAAGTAAGTTGCTTTCTAGAAAAATCACAGAAAGACACATCACCGATTGTGTAGGTAGCAGCTTTGATTATCAAAAATCATCAAATTACCTCCCTTTAAGGTTTCCATAGCATCCATAAAGCGTATTGCTTGGCACAATTTGAAACTGTTGAAAGGAATATTTAGTACTCATTGAAGTCATTGCATCGACGATAGGGTCGTAATTTTCATTCGATCTTTGCCAAATATTTCCAGATTGTTGATATCATTGAAAGCTGAGACAAGTTTGAAAGTCCGCTAGATCGAACTAGAAACACGAGAGTTATGGCCCTTGATTTATTCAAAAAATGCTATATTAGATTCAGTGGCATTATATCTCCTTTGTATATTGTCTGATCTTGACCATACTTTGGCAGGATACTTATGTCATTATCAGCTCGGACGAGTTCGAAAACAAGACATATCGGATTAGAAACAGAAAAGCAATCGCTAGAGGAATCACTGGCTAGCTATTGAGTTTTTTTTATATCTCGACTGGCCTTAGCAGAGCTTATGCGACGGCGAGTTGTCCGTCCATCGTTCGTCCGTTAAATTTTGTCTTGTTTACGCGATAGGGACTTCATTATTAATCGGATCTTTACGCAACTATTACCAGTGTCTTTATATCAATGAAAGCTCGGAGGATTTCGAAAACCAGCCAGATCGGATTAGTAACACCAGAGTTATAGCCTTTGTTTTGCTGAAACAATGCCATATTAAGCCTTGTTTACACTCTAGCACCTTTATTTTGTATTTGATCTTTACGAAACTTTACCAGTATATTTATATTAATGGAAGCTCGGAGGAGTCCAAAAATCAGCCAGATCGGATAAGTAACACTAGAGTTATGACCCTTGTTTTTCTGAAATATGCCATATTAAGCCTTGTTTACACTCTAGCACCTTCATTTTGTATTTGTTCTGTACGAAACTTTACCAGTGCATTTATATCAATAGAAGCTCGGATGAGTTTGAAAACCAGGCGTCGGATTAGTAACACCAGAGTTATGGCCCTTGTTTTGCTGAAAATGTCATATTAAGCCTTGTTTACTCTTTAGTACCTTCATTGTGTATTTGATCTTTATGAAACTTTGCCAGTGTCTTTATATCAATGAAAGCTCTGAATTGTTCGAAAACCAGCCAGATCGGATTAGTAACACAAGTGTTATAGCCTTTGTGTTGCTGAAAAATGCCATGTTAAGCCTTGTTTACACTCTAGCACCTTTGTTTTGTATTTGATCATTACGAAAATTTACCAGTGTATTTATATCAATGGAAGCTCGTTGTAGTTCAAAAATCAGTTAGATCGGATTAGCAACACCAGAGTTATGACCCTTTTTTTTTTGAAATATGCCATATTAAGCCTTGTTTACACTCTAGCACCTTCATTTTGTATTTGATCTGTACGAAACTTTATCAGTGCATTTATATCAATAGAAGCTCGGATGAGTTTGAAAACCAGCCACGTCGGATTAGTAACACCAGAGTTATGGCCCTTGTTTTGCTGAAAATGCCATATTAAGCCTTGTTTACTCTCTAGCACCTTCATTGTGTATTTGATCTTTATGAAACTTTGCCAGTGTATTTATATCAATGAGAGCGCGGATGAGTGCGAAAATCAGCCAGATCGGACTAGTTAATACGGGAGTTATGGCCCTTGAATTATTGAAGGATGTGTTAACGTTTTGATGTCAACACTCTAGCACATTCATTTTTCTTCATATCTTTACCAAACTTTACCACATTGTTAATATCAATGAAAGCTTGGATGAGTTCAACAGCCAGCCAGATCGGACGCGTAACACCGGAGTTATAGCCTTTGATTTTCTGAAATATGCTATAATTTGGCCTGGTTAACACGATCCGGCCTTCATTTTTCATCCGATCTTTTTCAAACTTTCCCAGATTGTTGATATCAATGAAAGCTCAGACGAGTTCGAACCCCAGCCAGATTGAACAAGTAACACGAGAGTTATGGCCCTTGATTTTGTTTAGATATTCAATATGCTGTATTGGGAACTTGGGTAACTTCAGCAAAAATCGGAGAGTTTGTTCACCTATCCTTTACAAACAGTTTCGTGGTCTAAACTATTGAGTAAACTGTTTACGGATACAAAATTCGAAGAAATATTCTGCTCGTTTGTAAATGTAGTTGTAAAATAGTCGGTGTCATTTCCTTTGTATTAGCACAGTTATGTCATTTTACTGAAAATAACACTTGTCAAAATGACTGGCTCAGAATTACTAATACTCTAACAGTTATCTGAAGTTAGAGTATGGCAGACAACGTCAAAACAAATAGAGTATGGTCTCATTTCGTTGGTTGATTTAAACACCCAACTTGATGAGATCCTACGTTATCTACTACTTAAACACGGCAAATTGCTTTCGTAGTGTAGCCGATGTAATGTATATAGTTAAATACACACCTAAAATACGGGTGTATAATTAAGAAATAGAACATCGTTTACTGTGAATTATCGTTTAATATATCACGGTTTGGAGTTCAATTGTAAACAGTAATTTCACGAACCCGAAGGGCGATTGAAATTATTGTTTACCATTGAACGACAAACCGTGATATATTATAGATAATTCACCGTAAACGATGTTCTATTTATATTCTAATACCCCTTAATGTGAAAATAACGCACACATCTGCAATCTTTCGCATTGCTCTGCTTGCTCTCCTTACGTTGCATTCGTTACAATGCGCAATGCGTAATGTTTATTCTCCTAACGTTGCAAACAAATTACAGTGATATATCGTTCAGTATAACGAGATATTTTAAACTAGGCTATATAGTACGGGTGTATTAGAATATAATATAGAACGGGAACGCGATATCCCTTATCTGTGACCCAGTTGAAAAGTGTCACTTGAACTTATGTAAAGAAAGGTGACTGTGTCAAATATATTTATTATCCATCTAATCAGTCATAAATTCATATACCCGCCTGTAAGTTTGGAAGCAAAGCTTCAGTAATCATATTTGGGAAGGGCCGTAACTAGTGTTGTAAGAACTTGTGGCCCATACAATTTGCATACTCTGTAAAACGAAAATGCAATACATTATGTTTAAACCAGTATCTTATTTATAGTATATACACTAAACGACGCTTATAAGGGCCCTCGTTATATTTGGTTTCATATCTTGTAATGGGATGAACACTTTTGACCAAAATCAATATATGTTGTAGCATGGTCGGTGACATTTCCTTTGATGAATGCAGAGCATTAAATCGTTTAATTTCGTGTAACTAAAAGGGCGTGGCTATACCGTACTACAACTACCAGATATTAAAATTTAGAGTACGGTCACTATGACGTCACAGTGTTACTAAGTACACCATGCTACAAAAAAAGATAAAGTCTGTCTCAGCTCGTTGGTTGTTTAAACACCTCGATGGGCTACTCCAGACTATCTATTACTTAATAGATTCATCAATAAAATGTTGTTTTTTATTTTTTAAATTGCAAATATTGAATCAATGAAAAATGTAAGGCTAAAGACATGTTGTAAATTGTGTTTATCGTTATTCCAAGAACAAACACGTTACAATGGGACCCTATGGGAAAATAATTGTGGTGTGAGAAGTATACATCACTCTCGATGGAGAGGATAACAGCGTTAGCCTGGTATTGATGTGAGATGAAACCGAACCCAACATTACCTTAGTATTATGTAATCTTTACACAAATAGCATTTGTAAACATGAGGTGAGTCGCTTATGCACACATTTCATTTTACTTATTTCGTTATCTAATTAAATCCGTGTGACATTTGACACGCTTCGTGATAAAATTTTGTGAACATCGTTATCTTTACATGATTTGAATTTGAATTATCAGATTATACAAACTGAATTAACTCTAAATATTTTTCTAGTGTTATACAATACTTACGACTCAAGTGTATCGATGTGCGCGGTAGATCAAACAAAATCAAAATGACCACAATTGCTGTATTTAACAAGCAAAGTAACATGTGTTGATATATTTAAATGTACATGCATCTTATAAACGAGTTATCAAAAGAGCTAATTTCAAATAATAATAACAAAATTGACTTAAGTGAAAATACTTGTTTTTCTTAGTTATAGTCCGGCTGATTTGTTTGTTAGAGAATATTTCTTTATTACACTGTCCCGTTTTACTGGGATGACAATGGCGTAATAGTGCGGTTTGATGCTCTCTAGTACCTGGTTTAAACCGCCAGCGGCCTTTGCCAATAACAGTTCCAAGGGGATAGCCCTATTGTCTCTAGTACCTGGTTTAAACCCCCAGCGGCCTTTGCCACTAACAGTTCCAAGGGCATAGCCTTATTGTCTCTAGTACCTGGTTTAAACCCCCAGCGGCCTTTGCCACTAACAGTTCCAAGGAGATAGTCCCATTGTCGCTAGTACCTGGTTTAAACCCCCAGCGGGCTTTGCCGCTAACAGTTCCAAGGAGATAGCCTTATTGTCTCTAATACCTGGTTTAAACACACAGCGGCATTTGCCACTAACAGTTCCAAGGGGTTAGCCCTATTGTCTCTAGTACCTGGTTTAAACCCACAGCGGCCTTTGCCACTAACAGTTCCAAAGGGATAGCCCTATTGTCAACCGGTTTGTGTTTGTGATGTCACGTGGCTTGCTTCTTACTAACATTGTATTTTTTGTTTGTTTTAATGCTTGTTTTTGGATGATTGTGTTCTGTGAAAGGTACATTTCCTGTTCGACTTTTATACCTATTTTTACTGTTGTTTTTAGTGTTACTCAACACAACTTTGTTTCATAATTGAATTATGACACTCTTTGTTGAACACAGAGTACACGCAGTTTATTGTAAATACTTAAATCATACAAGTAAGCGGTGCCAGTGGACGTCGTAGGGTTCTACTATTAATTTAGCAGCGTTTGCATCTTAACTTTGATAGTTTTAACAGACTAAATGCAATTACCGTGGTTTATTATTTTTATTTTGTAACAATATTTTTTAAAGAAACAACTTTGCTCTACGAAATAAATGAAGACTTAACAAACTGTGTATTTTCTACTAATCGTTTGTACGAGATTATCGCAGTGCGTTTAATTATCTCCTTAAATGATGAGATTTTAAAAGCATACTACAAAGATTAGCTAGTGTTTGCTTTCGACAATATTTGGCAATATTTATTTACTATGAACTTTATTTGCATATAAGGGTTTGGCGAAACCCGATGATTTTATCTCTTGATAATGTTTACCGTCACACGGGAGAATGTCTAACACTCGATATTGAAGTGTATTAAAATCTAGAACATCAGTTAGTATATATACCCTATATCCATTCTGTTACAATTCAGAAAGCATTTTACCACTGATTGTATAATACAACCTCGGCCTATAACGCATTTTAACTGAGATCGCGTGTCATAATGGTGTTGGAATTTTATTACGATCTTTTGTCTCAGCCATGCAGGGCTGTGTATCTTTTTCTGAAAGGAGCTGGAGTAGATTTTGAACCTAAGCTGCTTGATCTTCTGAAAGGTAAGAGTGATAAGCATTTAAATAAGATGGAATATTAGATTGTATTGTTAAAATAAGTACATTTGTTCGTCTTCTTGTGACTGCATATCTCTTATTATAGGCTCTTTTCTTTGTGTCATGATAGCCCCGTGTGGTTCCGGGGTCCCCGTTTGGTTCCGTGGCAAAGAATAGGGCCACTGCAGATCCCGTTGGAGGGGTAGGCAGAGGGGTAGAACCCCCCCCCCCTCCCCCCCCCGACACCCAAATTCATGTTCATTTTATCATTTTTTGTTCATGCTCATTAAAGGTCTTCATCATGACCCCTGTATTGTTTCAGGTGCCATCTCGCTAAAATCTCTAGAGCAGTGGCAGAAAAACAATAAACGTGGCTCCAGCGTAAATGGAGTGTCTACAAATAGAATTTGCAGCAACTCTGCAGTTCTGCAGGTGAAAAGGTTCTAGGCCCATTCTCCGTATTTATCTCGATGTACATGGAGGATAAGCCTGGCATGTTCATTCCTGTTAGGCGCCATATAACCTTTCATGTGATGGTGCGCCTTCAAACCCCAATTCAATTGTGTCATGATAAAAGTTAGTCCGGCATCCCGAGCGAATATATTAACAAAGCAATAAACGTATACTCAGCAAAAATAAAAAGTATCCACATTGTTTTCCTGCAAAATCCGAGACTGTTAGAAAGACCTAACAATTGTATCATGATTTACTTTTAAAGACATTAACGTTAAGTTTTGTTAATTTCGTTTTCACACCTATGTTTTTAAACTGTTATTTTTTTTTATTATTCGGTATATTTCGATGCAATTTTGTGTGAACATCAAATAAAGATGTTATTAAAAGAAAATCATGCTACAATTGTTAGTTCTTTCTTACAGTCTCATATTTTTAAGGAAAACAAAGTGGATACTTTTTCTTTTTGCTGAGTATACTTACAAAAAATTAATATACGAGTTACTCTACACAGTACGATATGCTATCACCTTATATTTGAAGAAACTCCTAATTCATTGTACTTTTAACAAATGTGCTTGACATTTTCCATAAAACATATTTCTTCAATTGTCATTTCCGGTAATGGTGCATAACTAAACAATTATATATATTATATTACTAACTTATAGTTAACCAGTATTTTAATATAGCTACGATACAGAATTTAACTTGTAAACCAAGTGAAATGTAAACAAGAATTACAGTTTTACATTTTCGGTTCATTTTAAATTGTTAAACAGTACTGGTTCAACGAAGGAATGAGTGGGTTATCAATCAATCAATCAATCAATCAATCAATCAATCAATCAATCAATCAATCAATCAATCAATCAATCAATCAATCAATCAATCAATCAATCAATCAATCAATCAATCAATCAATCAATCAATCAATCAATCAATCAATCAATCAATCAATCAATCAATCAATCAATCAATCAATCAATCAATCAATCAATCAATCAATCAATCAATCAATCAATCAATCAATCAATCAATCAATCAATCAATCAATCAATCAATCAGCCAATCAATCAATCAATTAATCAATCAATCAAACAATCAATCAACCAATCAATCAACCAGTGTATCAACCAATCAATCAATCAATTTAAATTTCCTACTAGATTTTTCTTTCTGATGCTGTTTTGCCGAAAAAAATTCTGATATCTTATCTTGCTTTTATATATAATAACTTACTGCAAGCATCTGGTATATGTTACTATTAATGAATACATTTTTATTTAAACACATTTATCGTAAACATTAACCTCTATATCAGTTTGAGGTCCGTAGATTATACAAATGCTGTGGCGTTTTAACACTGGGGTAATTGAACATTACATTACATTGAATTCGTTTCTCATCTTCGTGGCATATTGTATAATACTAGTAGTATACATCAAAACATGCGTACACTATACTTATTATTCGACTTTACCCTCTTTAGATATTTATAACCGACGTTATTCGAGTGTAACCGACACTATAGAAATACTAAAATATAAACGTATACAACTAAACTAGAACAATATAACGCATGCGTTATATGTAGACGATTTTTAATAATGGCTTTGGTCAAGTCACAAAGCTGTAGTCGACAGGACGGTAAAGTGAAGAATTAAAAGATACTGTATGAATACAGATAAGTTTATTTTTGGTCTTAGGTATACATTATAATACATGTTCAAGGGAACATATTCAAGTATTTTCAATTAAACGATTAACACCTGTGCTATTACAAAGTGAATTTCAGTGACCATGCTACAATATAATATAAAAGTCATATTTACTTAAATTTTACAAGTGATTATCATATGGGCCCTATTTATGTTCATGTTTTAGTTGTATTCAGGCCCAAAACTGCTTCGGAGTTGCCGTTAAGGCAATCAACTTTGCATTTTAAATAAATTACAAGTGATCTTATAAAAAATATTCAATTCTTTACTTCTTTACTTCATTATAATACTCAAATATAAATGGGTGCCGAAACGTCTAGGGTAAACATTAAAATAGATACCGAAACGTCTAGGTGCCGATTCGTCTAGGTGTCGAAATGGTTTGGTGCCGAAACGTCCTGAATCGATCTTGATCACACAGACGCAAAAACTTGAGATTAATAAGCATGATCATTGGGTAGACTAATATACTATATACACAATAAACAAGGCTCTAAAATGTAATTGAAACAAAGCATACTCAGTAGTCAAGACGTTGCTGTGCACTAGCGGACCGGCAGACTATACACTTGAATAATACATACACATATGTATACATACACACGCAAGGAAGCACGCAATCAGCCATGCACACACGCACGCAAGCACGCACGCACTCACGCCTGTCAGTTTCAAGGTGACAATCGAAGGTTGAACACTTGTTTTCAAATTATTCAGCTTTACATATGTACATACAAGTATCCTATATACATACATGTATATACATTATTTAAAAATAAAAAATAAATTGTCAGAGTTGATAACGCAAAAATCTAAGGATTTCTTGCTCGAGTCTCTTTTACATACCACAAACCCATTAATTCGGATAATAATCCTTACACTGGAAGGAAACATGTTTTATAAATGTGTACTAGCTAAAATGATATGAGCTGTAATTTCTCTTCAGAATATGTTTATTTCTTTCTTTACAGGAGACCATCACAAACCCGAGTTTTTAGCGAAGAATCCTTTCCACAAAATTCCAATTATAGATGACAATGGCTTTGTTATCTCAGAGAGGTAATCACATACACGTTTAGTAGTTATTCAATAAAATATCCAGACGTGTACCATTTAACAGGTTATTTAAACTAGTTTGTTTATAATGTTTATATATGCACAGCATAATTATGTTTAATTGCTAACGTTCGCCCGTACATGAACAGGCTATATAAAACCGAGTCTACTTCTTTTCTCTCTTGTTCATGTTTGTAGCGTCCAAGTGATTCCCTTTTCAGTGTTTATTGTCATTCATACTGTCGTGTGTTTAGTGCTTTGTGGCGGCAGTAAAAGGTCGCCCCGACCATAAATCAGTAGTCTATTACTAACCGATCCTTTGGGGTCATCGAACCCACTCTTTGTGGTTTTAAAGTAGAATATCGCTGTTAATAAATACTGATAAAGGTGATCCTTTGAGAGCAACAAACACAATTAAGATAATAAAGCAGCAGACTCGGTTTTATTGAGTCTGTTCATGAGAAGTAATGAAAGAAGCAATACTTCTCACGCCCCCTAGCACCGGCTTAAGAGGTATTCTAGTTCAGAGTCACCCAAATTGGGCTCGTTGGTCCCAAAGGACCAGTAAAAAATAACACTACTGATTCGTAGCACGGGGAGACTTTTTACAGCCGCCACACTGCACTAAACGAATGCTAGTGGCGATAGAGTGTGTGTGGGGGGGGGGGAGTGGGGGCGGGGGGGGGGGGCGTTGGTGTTAGCGTGGGGGAGAGGTGTTGCAAATTATATTACCTCTCATAAACAGACTCATAATCAGACTCTTGTTTGTCTTTATTGCTCCCAAGGGATCCCCTTTTCAGTATCTATTATATAGATTTCGTTTTTTTTTAAATTTGAATGCATGCACCATTACAAACATCTCCAAATTTATAACTTCTTGTCTCTCTGCCTTTAACGACCACGCCAAACGGTGTTGTGCTATTACAAACATCTCCAAATTTATAACTTCTTGTCTCTCTGCCTTTAACGACCACGCCAAACGGTGTTGTGCTAAAGCTTATGACAACTCTAGCACTAATTTATTTTGGTCTATTAAACATTCCAAAGATGTTCTGGTAAAATTTGCAATAAACGCGAAAGTTTTATTTATAAGACTTTATGACATCGTTACATTATAAACGTTGACGTTTGATGTTTGTCTGCAATCTTGTCTTGTCGTGCCATCAATGGTTTGTTCTCTTGTTGTTCTGGCTTCTGCCAAGTCATTGAGTACCTTCTTTGTGGCTTTCTAGGCTATTTTATTTTTGTATTTATATACACACGAGCATCTTTGTGTTTACTTATATTGCCTATTAATAATGCCTTTTTAGTTAGAGAATAGTTCATGGCGGGGGTTTCTTTATTTACACTGTCCCGTTTTATTAGGATGACAGTAGGGTAAGTGTGAGGTGTGGTGCACCTAAATCCCCAGCGGCCTTTTTTTGCCACTGACCTTTCCAAGGCGGTAGCCCTATTGTCAACCCTTTTGTGTTTGTGATGTCTTGTTTGGCCTTTTATTCATCTTTAAAGTTGTTCTTTGTTTCTGCGTGTGTTTGTGGTTGACTGTCGTCCTTAAATGCTACTTTTCCTGTTCGATTTGTATATCTATATTAACCGCACAATATTAAAGACAAGCTTATTGCTCTTGTTCAAAATACGTTTGCTTGAGACAGCAAAACTACATGTGTGGCCTGTAGCAATAATAAAGCGTCTCTGCGAAATTGTCTAGAATTTTAATGAAACTCTTTTATTTCTATTAAAAATATTTTCATCAGATATTGAACTACTGTTTATTGTTTGTTTCCGTATTGGTAAGAACTGTGTACCTCTTGTCGCAGCAGTTTTGCTTTTGTGTTGCTATGAAAGAGACTGCATGTTGATTCTTTCACCAGATTCTCAGACATAAATAATAAAACCTTTATAGATGATATATTAAACATTGAACACCTTTATTTTCTTATGTGGTAAATAACAATACCCTAAAGAACTTCAACTTAACAAAGCTAATATTTCTGATACTGTCGCTTGTTTTCTCGATTTGCACCTCTGAAAAACTAATAAGCACAATTGATGACAAGAAAAATGATTTCAATTTCGATATCGTTATATAGACAGGTATGTGCCCAAAGGAACAGCTTAAAATGTACACGTTTCTGAACTTACTATTTTTCTGGAAATGTTGACTTCAATCTTCGTAACCTGTGACTAATAAGCTACTCTATCGGACCTACCGTTACCATAAACTTCGAAAAACCCTGTGTTATGTTATTTGTGTAACCCTGATCTGATTTTAAAATGTAAAAGCAAGTAATGAACTATTCTGCGACAAGGACTATCGCAACATGCCCTCTATAGTGACGTGATTTTCAAACTTTGTAAACAAACTTCGTAAGATCCTTAGCCATGATCACTTCCATAAAGTATGCATTAAACTTGTTACAAAGTTTATCAAAAGAGGTTATGATCCTATCATTTTGCAACACACTGCATGTTTAGTGGATGACACAATAACAGTTCGCCATTATGCTTTCCTCTTTGATTGTGCGATGACCAGACAGATTGTGGATCCTATGATGGCATCTACATAAATCCTGAAATGCGATAACGTTACATGTTTTGACTTGCCGTGTCCTTCGTGGTTTATTTGAGAATTTCTGACAAATCATTGAATGCTTGCATTGTGGCTTTCTAGACTGTTATGTTTATATTCATATATACATGATCATGTTTGTGTTTTACTTATATTGCCTATTACTGCTGTCTAGTTTGTTAGAGAATATAAGACGGTGATAATTTCCTTATTTACACTGTCTCGGTTTATTGGGATGACAAAAAGGCATGAGTAAGGTTTGTTGCAAACCCCCAGCAGTCATTTTGGCATTGACAGTTACAATACGGTGACCCTTTTGTTCACCCTTTTATGTTTGTAATGCCACACACATTGTCCCTTGTTTATCCTTATAATTGTTGTTTATTTGTTTCGATGCCTGTTTTTGGTTGACTTTGGTTTTTGTATGTTAGATTTCCTGTCCGACTTTTATATCTTTTTTTATTAGACTGCTTAGTGGATCTACTATGTTGTGTTCTATTTGTACCCAGCGTTGCCACCGTGCGATATATCGGTTATATTTTGATATATCGAATATAATGTATCCAGCGTTGCCGTCGAGCGATATATCGGTTTTAGTTTGATATATCGAATATAATGTATCCAGCGTTGCCATCGTGCGATATATCGGTTTTATTTTGATATATCGAGTATAATGTATCCAGCGTTGCCATCGTGCGATATATCGATTTTTAGTTTGATATATCGATTGTAATGTGTTATGTTTTATTTGTACCCAGCGCTGCCATCATGCGATATATCGCCGTCAAGTACAATGTGGCAGAACACTGGTACCCACGTTCTGTTGCAGAGAAGCAGGCAAAAGTGGACGAGTTCTTGAACTGGCAACACCTGTGTATCCGGAAACCAGAGTTAGACATATTTTTAAATACTGTAAGTAGCATTATTTCGTACTAAAATACAACTTATGTACGAATGAATTTACTCTAGAATGTTCTGTACGTCTCCGTGGCCGAATGGCTCGATTATTGTTCCGAATGTTTTCAAAAAACATGACCGCGATTTTCTTCGTATTCCTGATGTGAAACATGCCATTTAGTGCATTTTTCTTTTAATTTATCTTGCAATCCACAGTATTAACACACGAAGACTTTATCTTTTTTCGGATATAGATCTAGATCTGTGTTTTATGTGGATTTTCGTTTGTTGAGTTCTAACATCATCTAAAGTGCATATGCAACGCGCGATTTCATTGGTTGAATTAAGTTGATCTTCTCATGCATATTGATTAGATGAAAAGTCGATCTGACGTGACCTCCAAGGCAGTGTTCTTTATAGCAGAGAGTATCAAAGCGTTATTAGAATATGATTTTAATGAGATTGACATCTTAGTACTATCCTTACTTTTACTGTGTTCTTGGGCAAGACACTTTCCCTTAGCCTCGTTCGTGGTGCCACTGAGTTTCGTCAGTGTGTTCTCGGGCAAGACACTTCCCCTTAGCCTCGTCCGTCGGATGGGGACGTAAACCGGGCGGTCCCGTGTATCGGTCTATCCTACTAGCACATTAAAGAACCATAGGAATCTATTCGATAATAAGAGTAGGGCACGGTTCCCGGATTCCTATGTATCCTTCCCCCTCTCTGGGGCGGCTCTAAATAACCTATACTGTGTTGATGAGCAGTTAAAAAACATTGATGAGCCGTTAAACATTCAATTATTTTATTTTACTTTTACTGTTTCTTCACTAACAGTTGTTAAAATAATGATAAAGATTTAGTATGTGTAAGGCATGCACTGCTATTCGTGATGTTATGTTATGTTATGATATATTTATAGTTTATTGTGTTAAGTCTCATATAATCTCATATAATACAACAGTGCTTGTAAGAATAAAGTATACACTACTTAACTATTTGTTAGACGTGAATCAACAAAACAAACTAAAACAGTACGACTGCTTCTATTTGTTTTATACTAAGAGTAATCAGCGCATACCGTTGAGTTTGTATGGGTGCACATTTGTTATGATATAATTGCAAAGGTCATTCCTACACGAAAGACATCACTTACTAGGTTTAAAATCACACAAAGAACCAAATTGAAAAGGCTTTTGTAAGACATTATTTAAAAACTTCGCGTGTAAGCTGTTTCCTAATTGTTGATATTGCTTTTTGTAGTATTATCGGCTGACGTCATACAATGTGCTCGTCAACAAATATGAAAAACGTTGAAACGCCCTATTTAATTGTTCGCTAGATAATCCCGATTTAGAGAAATAAATGATGTATAAATGATGCTAAATAATAAAAAAGGGATTTTTACCTAGTGGTCTCTTTTGCCATTGAACGTTTCAAGACGGTACCCCTATTGTCAACCGTTTTATATTTTGATGTCTCATGCGTTGATTTGAATATGTACGGAGAAAACTAAATTTAGCACATAAAATGCATGTCATTTCCATAGACGATATACAAAGCCGTGTATGTTCAATCTCAATGATAAAGTGACATAGAAATGACCAATAATAATGCTATGTACAAAGTCAGAAGGTGATAAATATAAAGCAAATATAATGGGAACATACTTTTATAGGTTATCGAAAAATTTCAGCCGTTTTTAAACAATGGCAGAATATACAATTCTTATCAATGTCAAACATTACATTTGTTTAGAGCAATTTGTTTGTATACTGAAATAAGTTGTTTTCAATATATGGGAGTTAATTCTTATATTTCGCTTAGTAATGAAATACCTTTTCTTTTTTTGAAAATCACAACCCTACCTAGCATTTCTAATATATTCAAACAATTAAATCAATGTCCACGTCTCCGTGGCCGAATGGTTAACGACGCTGCGTTGAAAACCTTCGCCTCTCACCGCTGCGGGTTCGAATCCCACTGGGAGCTCGACTTGTAAGTGAGGAAGTGTCGAGTCTTACGGATTGCGGGAGGTTTTACCCAGGAAAAGTTGTTGGTCTGCCTCGAACACAAAAAATCGACCG
Source organism: Cyrtodaria siliqua (assembly GCA_037043455.1). Classification (NCBI taxonomy): domain Eukaryota; kingdom Metazoa; phylum Mollusca; class Bivalvia; order Adapedonta; family Hiatellidae; genus Cyrtodaria; species Cyrtodaria siliqua. The sequence goes on from JAWPHD010007131.1 coordinate 119,353, forward strand.
TCATATATAATCTTACCTGTGTTGAAAATGACGTAAAACATCATACAAACAAACAAACAAACAAACAAACAAACAAATCAATGTTCAGATGTTTAATCGTCTGTCCCTAAAATGTCATGCTAAACATTTATTGTGATTGATGTTTGAAATGCGTGTTTTTGGATGGAAGCGTGCTGTACATGCTACACTTCCTGTCATCTTTTGCATATTGTTGTATTCTATTCCTGTTTGTTTTATATGGAAAAATCGTAGGAAAGTCGTTAAATACTCTCAATATTAGGCTGTAAGATAGTAGGAGAAACCCTCCCCCACAGGGGGAATTTTGTACACTCTATTTTCCTGAAAGCCCATTATGTGTAGAGCATTTTGGAACATGTGTGCCATCTGAGCGTTAGGGCTTTATCATGTTACAGGGTGTAGAATACGTTACTTACAACATAATAATTAATTTTACTGCATTTTGAAGACTAAAAATGTATGGAAGAAAGGGTTAAAATTGTCTTCATTATTCATGCCTTTTACAATACAATCTTTCGTTTCACTTAATTTTTATACACTGGATACGCCCCGTGTGGTTCCCGGGGTCCCGTTTGGTCATGGGGCAAAGAATAGGGCCCCTGTAGATCAATTTTATCATTTTTTGTTCATATTCATTAAAGATCTTCATCATGATCCCTGCATTGTTTCAGGTGCCATGTCGCTCACATCAAAAGAGCAGTGGCAGAAAAACAATAAACGTGGCTTCAGCGTAAATGGAGTTTCTACGATAGAATTTGCAGCAACTCTGCAGTTCAGGGTGAAAAGGTTCTAGGCCCATTTTCCATATTTTATCTCGATGTACATGGAGTATGAGCCTGGCATGTTCATGCCTATTAGGCGCCATATAACCTTTCATGTGTTGGTCCGCCTTAAAACCCAATTCAATTCAATACATCGGATACCTGCGTTTCTAACTCTACGATACCGTAATTTACGTTACCTTGTTTTATTGAGTTTTTAACTTAAGACATTAAGAACATTAATAATGTTACATCCGAAAATTATTTCAAACCTTACAGATATCATAGACATACGTGTCCATGCTGTTAATAATATTTGGTTCTTGTAATGTCCGTTACATTGTGTGTTTTTAAATCATTTTCTATTTTCTGCATGTTAAAAAAAAATAATAGAACAAATCATCCAATAAACTATTAAAGTTTTATTGCAGCATTCCTTTAAACATTATTGATTGTAACAATTCTCATTTTAAACACTATTTATGCTTTTTAAACTACAAACTTTCGTTTCACGTAATGTTTATACTTTTGATACCTGCGTTATTAAATCTCCGTTACCGTAGTTTATGTTACCTTGTTGAATGAAGGGTGTTTGCTTTAAGAAATTAAGAACATAAATATTTTATATTCGAAAATTATTCCAAACATCTTAGTTATAATAGACATACGAATCCATGATGTGGACAATGTTTGGTTCTTGTATCGTCCGTTACATTGGGTGTTTTTTAAAATAATTAATAATAATCTTCCGTGTGTTACCAGAAATCTAGACAATTCAACCAGTTATTTATACAGATGTTAATACAACATTCCTCTACGCATCATCGATAGTAACAACAAAATTTGAACAGACATGACATTATGTCAATGTTAATATGTGTTAACTCATGTATTAAATGTTACGTACGTTACCAATTAAGTTTACATCATTTTATTTAAATACCACATCTAAGTAATAAATACAAACATGGATATATATATTTCTTTTTCTTTTTATACTGTTTATACTTAGGCAAACATTGAAAGAAATGAAGTTTGTATATAATTTACGCGACTCTTCCGTACTTTTTACGTTACCAAATTCAAAGGAAAATAGCAAATTGTATGCCCAATATATATTCATTTATTAATCAAATGTAATACATTAAGCAATTTCACAAAATGAATTGAACTTTACTTACCTTACTAACAAATACAAATATATAGCTCTTTGAGATAGCATGCATTTTCATGGAAATATGATATATCATTTGAACTCATAATTTCTCTACTATATACATTGTCATCACTTTGTTCAAACTCAATATCAGTTAGTTTGTTGGCTTCCATAACTTCTCGCCGATTATTGCTTCCTTCTTCGGTGTCAGGCTCTTTGAACATGATGTCAACCAACTTCTGTGATCACCAATAGTCCAGTCAAATGCAATACCTTTCTCTTTTCTCATTTGTTTCTGCATCTGGTTTATCTGGTTAATGTTGGTCAGTATGGTGCCACAAATACACTTGAACGTGTGCATGTTCAATGCATTATTATAGAAAATTGACACGGCGGCAAAAAACTCTAGTTATGTCTTTGAATTTTCGCGAAAACTTATTTGACATACTTGTAAAGCGGTTTGCCGTATAGGCGGCACACTATCCTCTCCGTGATCTCCGCACCTTCTTTTGAAGATTATCCGAACATTCATGCTGCTGTTCGAGTAATTCAACTTACACAAACTCTCTGTGCTTTTTAATCGTCTTAAATGGGACAACCTTGCCTCTCCTTCAAAAGCCACTGGATGTAAAACAGATTGTAACACAATGTAGTGTGGGTAGAAAAGAGCAAATATCAGACCCTTTAACCTCTACAATTCGTTTCACATTCAACATTCTGATATTAATCATCCCGGTGCCAAACATGACATACGGTTGTATGACTGAAGCAAATTTTGAAAACAGGATCAGTATGTCTGTGTCAGGAGAACACACCGCGATTGTTTCTGATGTTGGTGAGGATTGATAGGGATATGTTCAGTCGGATGTCTGCTTCCTCCTATGATGACAACAGATCTTCCTGATCATCAGCAAAGACAGATATGTAGTCTGCAATGGTAAGACTGAGACATTTTTTCCCAGACAAAGTAGGTTTCATGGCCTTGGAGGTTTGGTGCATATCTGTCTGTTTTTCACTGGCCGAAAATGAGGTTAATGAATTGTGTCGTATTGTCGTGATTACGCATGTAACTCTTAAAATCGCAATAGGTCTTCGTTTTCGGCCCTGACAACAGGAAAGTTGGGGGTTCACCTCGCCTCTTGCCCTCAAACTACTTGATAGATCTAGGGACGCAAGTGTCTGTCACAAGGTCGACTCAATGTGCTTTGGTAAGTATGTCAAACGCCAGCTCTGCCAAATCGTCAAACGTACGAGGAACTGAAGGCTGACTGTGAGGTGTTGCATTACCTTCACACACATACACAGTATATTCAATAGGTTGCTGCGTATCTTGCTCAACTGATACTTCTAAGCAGTAGATATATTTGGCTTTGTCAGTTCTAAGCTGTTGCAAGGGACCATGGTACTGAGCCTAGAGGATATGCTAGCTTCAACTTAAGAACTGTCTGATACCTGATCAATAAGGAAGCCAATTGACCAAATATAGTGCCTTTTAGATCGGGTCGTTTGTCAATTAAAAAGTCATAAAAAAATATGTCATGATGCTGTAATAGATCATCAGCAACATCTCTCTATGCTGGAATACCGGACGATCGGAGGTATAGCTCATAGTCATTGATATCAACTCGGAATGGGGTTTGTGAAACCAATATTGAATTTCGTGGCTCTTCTCAAGTCTTTCTCATTGTTCTTTGTTAGGGATGGATGGAGTTCTTTGCACGACGAAATAACTTCTGATGCTATATTTGCCATCTCTGGAAAGTGGCATCTAGCAGCTTTTCTCTATATTGATGTGTAATGTACCAGTTGTATTACCTGTATGTTGCATACTTTCTACTGAATCAATTGAAGTTACCCTGAAATTTGTATGTTGACTGATAGTTTATTAATAGTTATGTGACTTGTGGAAGAGGGACACTGAATCTCCTGTTTTGGAGAAGTTCATTTGACCCGGGGATGGGTTGTGCCAAGAGTCAGGGCATTACATATACTGGAATGTGTCTGGCGTAGTTCCAATGGTCATAATCAAAGAACATTAGACATAGGCGGTAGGGTGAAGATATTTGCATGTCAATGTCATTTTCCTTTGTTGCTGTCTTAGATAATAGTTCCTATTATTAATATTGTGTCCAAATACTAGTAATCAGAGTAAGGCAAGATTAATTACATTGAATGAGGACAAATATAATTATTATTATTTGGGATTTGTCTCAAAAGCAGGATACATCGTAATAAAGGGAATATTCAATAACTAGTACATTATATTTATTTATTTACTTATACTAAAGAATTACATTACATTTAAAAAAAATCTTAGTTAAAAGTAAATACTAGCACCTTTATTTCCGGAAACTTCCAAATAGTAACGTACTTTGTATGTTGATTTTACATATCGTAACTCTCTCTCTCTCTCTCACACACATTTTATTTATTCATTCTTTTATATATCGATTTAATGAATAACATTTTATTATTAAAATAGTCACTGTTTGAGTAAAGAACTAGAGCCTTTGTTGCTGGAAACATTCAATATTTATGACAAATAATATTAAATGGTAACGTAAATTTCGTGTTTATGTCACGTTATGTAAACTAAATTGTCTTTTGGATTTTTTTTATCATGTTTGATAAATGATATATAATAAACATATCGTTTTGTTGCATATAAACAATTTTTGAGTATTACATTTTCAAAACATGATAATGGTAATGTATTTCAAATGGCTGTCACGCCCTTATGTCCCCACTCTCATTTGTCAAACATACTTCATTGTGTAGCAAATGCATACCCTTTCAGGAAGACATATCCTTAAAAATTCCCCCAGAGTGAGGATGGGCGTCTTTTGGTAACTTACGGTCTAGTTATTATTAAGTGTATTTATGATGTTTTGATAACGAACAGGGTGTAACGTATATACAGTATATTTTCATATTTTCATTATGTTGGAAAGGCTGTCTAAATTAAAAAAAATCATAAATAACATAAATATAAGTAGTATTGGTTGTTCATATGCACATTTTTTACTCATAATCAAATTTATTGAAAGTGTTTTGGAATTGTTATGGTAATGTAATTGTCACGTGTGTTACACACAAACGCTCCTACGCTCAGATGGCATGCATGTCTCATTTTGAAGCTTATTGTATGTTCTTTCAGAAAAGAAAATCATACCCTACAAAATTCCCCCTGGGTGTGGGGTGAGGGGGGTCTACAGCCATCTCAAGGACTATATGTTACTCCCTTTAAATGCTTGTTGCAAATGTTATGACTGATCGTTTAAGGTTCTTAATATATTAAATATCTAGGAAAAAGCAAACAAGTACACAAACGGTATACATTAAGCAGCTCCGAGACATTGGACATGTGATAGCACTAATTAAATTAGGTATAATTATTGACTTGAAAAGAGGTAATGTCGGAACTGAATATTTTGCTGTTAAAGGACATCGTGATTAAAACCATTGCTTTGTATAAAAAAAAACTATACATACTTGTAGATAAATTGGATAATAGTTGCATTATATTTGTTTTTATAGTTCCGAAGTCGTATCGGTATTGGTCGTTTCACAAAACAACCATTTGATCCAGCCGTTGTAAATAAAGCCAAAGAAGACTTGAAAAATGCAGTGAAACATATTGACGAGTATTTCCTCCAGGACAGACCGTTTATAGCAGGTGACAAAATATCAGTCGCAGATCTTCTAGGAGTTTGTGAATTGATTCATTTACAAGGCGTGGAAGAAGAGGGGTTATACCAGAGTAACGAGAAGGTTTTCGCGTGGATTAAGCGTGTTGGGGAAGAAATGCAACCACACTTTGATGAAGCAAATCTCAAAATAAAAGCATTAAGGGAGAAGTTTATTTCGGCGGAATAACAGTTGTAGACATGTTTTTTTATTTCTGAACTATATTTTACTTAGGGTCGAAAAGTTTAGTTTTTCGGAAAAGTATGTCCATCGATTCATTAAATAGATTCATAACAACATAGGCCCAGAATGACATAACAAAAGTTCTGTTTCAGTTATTCAACAATAAACAATTATATTGCATGAACAAATACAGATATGTGTACATTTTCATTAAAGCCATTCTCAACAAAAAAGAGTAGCTGCAACGACGATAAACATGATTAAGTTTTAAAAAGAGTCCTTCAATATCATACAAACTCGTAAAAGGGAAATTAATACAGGGACGCATAGTACCGTTACACCTCAGAATACGGGAAATTGAGGCAATGAAACAAGTAATTCAATACTAGAACTACTATCGAGAACTACCAAGCTGACCTCATAGTTCCTTATCATGCTCTGAGGGTTCGGTTTAAAATAATTGTTAGTTACATGAGTATCGACTTACATGTCATCTTCAAAAATCCATATGTATACCATTGCCATTTCATCGAAGGCTGGAAAAGATGTTGATGCCCGAGTCTGGGCACCGACACTGCAACACACTGTATAAGCAAACTGCCCGCAGTGGTATACTGAAAATATCATTTAAAAAAAGCAATAACTTCAAGCCAAACTGATTTGTAATAGTTATTTATAGTATTTTTGTAAAAACACACGTATACACTTCATGCATTTGGTTTGAAATTAAAACTCAACAGCATGTTATTTCTGAATCAACCGCCTCATTTCAACCTCCTATTGGAATCTTACAAGTATATATTAGACACAAATGACACAACATATTCAAAATCACCAATGCTTTGTTTCCTATAGACATTCAACTTTTGGTGAAAAAAATCCATTTTTTGGTAATTTTGACCAAACCCGAGAAGATTCCAATATTTTCAAAGTCTAATAATATTTGTCTACATATTCACATATTCATGAAACTTTGCAGAAAGTTGTCACACATATCATATATTCAGAAAAAAATAACTGCCTTCTCACTATGTATTAAGAGAACCCATAGCGATTACCGCTATCTCGGGGTGTCAATTTTTCATGTTTTTGACCAAGTTTCTCAATTAATATAATTTCCTTTGCACTATATAGAATTATATCAAAAGAATAAAGTAATTTCTAACATTTCCTTTCAGCAACAGACTTACTGATCCAATGATTTCTCAAATCTTTCACTATTGGCTTTATAAAAACATTTAGCTTGAACCCCTATGTGACTAGAAAACTGGTAGTTTTTCCGAGGCTCAACCAATGTGAGCCCAACACGGTTTATTTGGTGTATGCATCAAATATGCAATTTACTTATAATTTAAATACAACAGCACACCCATCTGGATCATTTTAACCATAACAGTCACAATTTGGCAAACAAATGTCACGCATGTAGGTACATTTTTAAAGAAAAGAGAAATTATCAGGACACTGACATTGAATAATGTGTTTACATGGCTCATTCAGAGCAATCTGATTGCGTTTAAATTATTTACTTATAGAATTATAATGATTATTTGTTGTCGACCATTCTGGATAATACCGGGTGTGGATTTACCTCTTAAGGTCTGAAATAGAGGAGAAAGACCCGATGCAGGCTAATAAATACCGTCATTTAATTGTTCTTGCCCGGGAGGTGGGGGGAGAGGGTAGTAAGCAAACACTTTAGATAAACAAAATGTGCCTGGTTGATCAAGTAAATAAATACAGGTAGATAAAGATGTATCCATTGCTTGTATGAGATATGAGGAGTGAGGATACTTGGGGATATTGTTTAGGTAGGAGTTCTCAAGTATATAGTTTGAATCTCATCACCGACAAAAATCTCCAAATCCCAGACCGATGACCAGCCTAGACACCTTGCATTACAGACGGATGCCTTTTACATACATGTACACACACCGCATGGCACAATACATCTAATTTTATTTCTTGATGCGTATGATAGTGTACCAATATCCAAAACTCTCAGAAGAACCATTTACTGTAGGCACGTGTAGTGGATCCTTTTTTCAAGACAGTCTTATGCCCGTATTTGGCAGATTTCTGAAGAAAAAAAATGCATAAAATGATTTAAATAAGTTATATAATGTCAATAACTTATGATAATAATAAAAACAGAAATTCAAATTGTTATAATTATATACAAAACACAACTGTTTATTATTCAAACATGTTGCGACTGCCCATAAATGTATGTAGAGAAATGGGTGAAGATCCGAGAAGACCAACAGAATCAACCATAAGCATTTAAGCGATCGCGCAAACCAACAGTACATTTGACGAAATCCATGTATTTAGATCGTATGGATCTCGGTTAACAAAACACTCGAAAATACGTAATATGTGTAACAAACGAAAGAATAAACAATGACATGGATCTGAAAAATACGCCTATTTACAGAAAATTCTCCATGTCGGACCGATGCGAAACGGCTTTCCAAGCCTCAGAAAAACATACAGTTTTCACATGTCATGCATATGTGCATTTTTTATAAGGATAAACAATGCTAATGATGAAATATACACTTGTGAACACAAATATCAACTGATACCTGCATTATAGGAACACTATCCTATCAGTATGGCTAAAATACCAACAAATCCACAATTCTAGCTTGTCTGTTAAGACCGGATGTAAACAAAGAGATTTACATAAAATACTTACATGTATCATCAGACTCCTCGTCATCATTTTTAAGTTCTCAAACTGAATGTAAATCCGTTGAAAACAGTAAACACACATTCAGCATCATCCAATTCTTGTTTCGCATACAGGAACTGGACCACTATTAATTTCCCATAGACTTACATTATAGCCTAAAATGGTGTTACACATGCCATCATACTCTGTCATATTTGAAACTGTCAGTAAACCATCTTCAAAGCCAGCACAACACAGACATAGCTAAATATCAAGCTCCATTTCGGCTTTCAACGTCAGAATTTTGCTCAAAGTGAAAGTAGGTATCGATTCTGACGTCAGGTCAAATCTGATAAAGAAAACACACAAATCTTACCTCACAAAAAGTAGTGCCATTCACTTGTTTCAGCTCTGATTAACCCGATTCTTGCAGCAAACTATCTGGGAATCTATTCTATACACAAAAATAGTAATCATCTCTACCAGTGGAGTGAACTTTCATTTACAAAGCGTCTCAAATAACACTATTGTCAACTGTATATAGAACTACCATTTTGACCCCATGGTTCCCGGTCTTATGAAATAAACAGAACCCGAGAATAAAGTGTCAAAACAATCAAGTTCCTTGTTTTATTTAATTATTTGTGATATTATTCTATAGAAAATGTAACTTTCTGTGACAATATACATCAGGACCTTTTTACCGGTTTTGGTGAAGGGGCCTTTTGGCCTAAATTGGTGAAAAATGCTTGAATGGGGAATGGAATTTCCAGAGGTAAGTTTAAAAAATGGGGAAAAATGCATTATTTTAAAAACATTTGGTTGGGGAAAAGGCCCTATACAGGCCGCTGCAAAGATGGGTAAAAAGGCCCTGTACATATTTGCCTAAAACGAACACTCAAATTATACTTTAATTCTTTTATTTATTTTGAACAATTAAAATTCCGGTCAGTAGAAATGTGTAAATTTTTGCATCACATCCACGACGGGTTAGTAGCTAAAAATGTATTTTGTGAATACTGAAATATGGAACGAGACGTCACACGAACATAGACAATGTCTTTTTTTTGAAATTAACAATGGCTTTCAAAAAACAAATATATTGGCGTGTCATGTTCTCTTTGGTGTGTTTTAAGGTTTGTTCTATTGAAATACGGCAGTTGTTTATGTAGGCATTGTGTGATGTCATCGGAACTTCGCAGGAAGAGTGCTTAGGGGATGGGTACGGGGTCCTACGGATAATTATAACATACCATAAGAGCCATGATTCTCAAGTCTAACGCCACTCTTGCTTAAAGTAACGTACCCTAAAGTTTACCCGTACCCTACTGGAATAGGTGTTTTACAGTTTGTGATAATCTAATTATGTTTCTACTCAAAATTGAAATAACAATAAAGCAGTGACTGAAGGTAAAACAAGAGGGCCAAGATGGCCCCATATATACCTGAGTACTGGCCCATTATCGAACTTCGACTCATGGTCATATACAATATGTGCAAGTTTGGTTAAGATCGTTCAATAAATGTAGCCTATGTTGTATTAACAACATTGATATAAAGACACTGACAAGGTTTGGTAAAGATCAAATACAAAATGAAGTTGCTACCAAATGTGAACCCAGGGCTACATTTATTTGAGAGCTGTGTGCCTTGTGGTTTCAGTGAAGGAGATTTTTTAACTTTTTCCCTATACAAGTCTATGTAACACGTGGGACCCTGGGGCAGGGCCAAATGTGACCCAGGGTCACCATTTCAATAAACTTAGTAAAGGACCATAAGCTCAAAGTAAATGCAAAATAAGAAACCTCTGGCTCTTGCAGTTTCAGATAAGAAGATTGTTTTTTACTATATAAATCTATGTAAAACTGTGATGCCCGGGACGGGGCCCTTACTTGACCCTAGGGTCACCATTTAAACAAAATTGGCGGAGGACCATAAGCTTATAGCAAATTCAAAATATTAAACCTCTGGCGGCTCTTGCAGTTGTAGAGAAGAAGATTTGTTTAAGGTTTTCCCTATACAAGTCTATATAAAACTGTAACCCCCAAGGCGGCGCCAAATGTGACCCCAGGGTCACCATCTGAACAAACTTGATAAAGGACCATAATCTTAAAGTAATTGCAAAAGATTAAACCTCTGACTATTGTAGTTTCAGAGAAAAAGATGTGTTGATTTGTTTCCTATATAAGTCTATGTAAAACTATGACCCCGGGGCGGGGCCAAACATGACACCAGGGTCACCATTTGAACAAACTTGGTAGAGGACCATAAGCTTATAGCAAATGCAAAATATTAAACATCTGGCTTAAACAATTTCAGAGAAGAAGATCTTTTAATGTTTTCCCTATACAAGTCTATGTAAAACATGTCACCCCTGGAGCGGGGCCAAATGTGACCCCATGGTCACCATTTGAACAAACTTGGTAAGGACCATAATCTTATAGTAAAGGCAAAATATTAAACCTCTGGCTCTTGTAGTTTTTCTTATATAAGTCTATGTTAAACTGTGACCCCGGGGCAGGGCCAAATTTGACCCCAAGGTCACCATTTGAACAAACGTAGTAGAGGCCCATAAGCTGATGCTACAAGTAATACATGAACGCTCTGTGCTTTGTGGTTTCAGAGAAAAAGATTATTTAAAGTATTTTCCTATATAAGTCTACGAAAAACATGCAAAATCCCTATATACAAATTTTGGACCCCCAGGGCAAGGTCATTTTTGACCTCGGGAACCTCATTTCAACAAACTTGATAGTCTAGGCATTTTTGATCATTTTAAAAGTCTTGAATGTCGCGCGGATCTAATTTTCACAAATCTAAAAAATATTTATCTATGAATCATTCACGTGAAGTTTGGTCAAAATTGGCCTAGCAGATTTTGAGGAGAAGTTGTTTGAAGCAAAAGTTAACGACGACGAAGGACGGACGACGGCCTTCGGCTCAGGTGATCTAAAAAGTCCTGAATAAAGTAAAGATTGCATTATCAAGAGTTAACAAGATTAGAAAGTTGACTTTTCAGATGGCCTAAATCCTGAGTAGTTCAGTGGAAATCTGGGACATAAAAGAGTATGCATATTTAAAATTAAATCAATTGCGGGGTAACCAGTAATTGACATTTTAATTACCCGTCCCAACCCTTAGAATTATAAAAGGGTTAAGAAAAATCCCTGAGCCATTGTGTAACCGGGTACACACAGGTAAATCGTAAATAATCGTTGCCAACCATTTATCATGGACAGCTCAGAAAAGAGCGCAAGCAAAGTACACTTTAGGTTCTGGGTGTCCTGCTTAAGTTCACCACCTGTTATATTTCGGGGATCATCTGGAAACTTTCTGCGAATCCGTTGAATACATAAAAATTCAGAGTCTAATTTCAATCTGATGTGATGGTCAGGGTGAGGTATATGCAACCAGTGCAGGTATCCTGGCATTACCAGTTTTCGATGGTCTAAGTGCTCGCCTGTACAAAATGAACACAAACCTGTGCTGTATCTAAAAACAAATTGACACCGAGGCAAAGACATCTGTTGGGTGAGAGAGTGGGATACATTTTTTGTTTGTTGTTGAGGTAGATGAGTGTGGGGGAAGGGGCGGATCTGGTGGGGCGTGGGTGGGGGCCCCGGCGCAACTCACCTAAATCTGAAAAGTAATGATATTTCATTTACATGTATATATAAAAAGCTTCTTTTTTTGCTTTTTGGTAGGGGTGGGGTGGGGCAGATTCAGTGGGGGACCCCTGGCTCGCCCCCACCTAAAATCTGAAAAGTAATGATAATTCATATATATCTTGTGTTGCTTATTTGTTTAAGGAGTAGTGGTAGAGGGGCGTATCCAGTGTGTATAAATTAAAGTCTTCTTTCTATAAAAACAGATCAGTGGAGTATGTACCCACCCCAGGGGTGGATAAAGGATTTAAAATTGGGCACGGTGCAACTTTAAAAACCACAAAAAAACACCCCTCTCTCTCCCATCCCCCCCCCCCCCACACACACACTCACCCGCCCCCAACACCCCACTTGGTGAAGGGTTAGGGTTTGTCTCAATTCAATATGGCAAGAAGGCAGAAGGGCTCTAAAACCCACTACCCCGACTGCATAGAGCCTTCTAGGGACCACGGGCCCGTAACAATTATTTGTCAATAAAGGACCCTCTATAGTCTTTCAGTAAAGACACCCGATGCAGCTTTTAGAAGCCATGTCTAATTACTTGACTCATTATCGAAATAGTAGCCTCAAGAATCAATAACAGTGTGATTAAAAATGAACATTTCTTCTTTTTATTTTTTTTTATTTTTTTCCTTTTAATTTTCTTTTTAAAGGCAACTTCTCAAATCGGTATGTCTCAGCGTAGTTACGGGCTTGCAAACAAGTGTCATCCTACCAGTCTGAATTTTCCTCCAGCAATAATCCAATTTAGTTGCATCAAAATACATGTAGCAAAGTTACCAATAAAGTCCACATCTTTTCAATTTCAAAAGTTTGAAATGTAATGTGTCAGTACGTCAAAATAGGATCAGTTATAAAAATTACTCCAGTACTCGAGTAGTTTTGAAAAAGAGGCTAATGACATCACCATTGCATTTTCCCCAGTAAGGTGTCTAATACAGGACACAAATATAATTATACTGTATCATCACTATTTTTTTGTGTGTCAAAAGTGTTTTGTGTAATCGGGGAATCAAATGTTTGATATGTCAAAATAGTTTGTTTTATAAAAGTATATCACACAAAAGTATATACACATATTTTTTAAAATAAAAAAATCCAGATGATGATTACCAAGTAAAATGTTCATTCGCCTATATTTAAACCATAAGTTATATGACGGTATACGAAAAAATGTTTGTCTAACCTATTAACCAAATTGACTTCCATATATATTTTTCTCAATGAGCTCTTCAGCGAGCACCGACTGTTCTATTTCTAGTAACATGATACACTTTCAGTTCAGAGAGATCTTCTGTAGTTAGGATGATTATAGCTAGATGAAGGTGAAAAGTTGACTAAATAAACAATTGATGAAATAGATGATGTAATGTTGTATGACTAGAATAAATAATAACTTAAAGTAGCTATACCGTCAACATCAGACAAATTACACAAAATAATTAATTATATACACCGTTTCTAAAACTACTGATGACGAGATATATATATAACTTACAGATGTTGAGAATCCAAACTCTATACAGTAGACACTAAATAAATGGCTATAACCAGCCAGACCAAATCCCAAAATTGGAGCGTAGTATTAAAGAGTTACCAACTCATAATTCATTTTATGCATATTCAATAACGGGTCTTTAAAGAACCCGTGAAACCTTTACGTTTAATCGGCACATGTATGTACATTATGATATGACCTAACACCTGGATAGAATTTTGTTAAACAATTTTGTAGTGTAATTTTTCCGTTATTTGGCGGGTTAGTTTATTTAATTTTATTCTGAAATTTAATATTGTTTTAAGCTTTTCAAATAGCCAGGGGTGTAGCATAGCAATTACTCCCTTAGTCCCGGGAGTAACGTGGAAAAATAAAACGTTGAAAAATGCAATAAAAATTAGAGGGGTGAGCGGGGAAGGGTGGACATAACCAGTTTAAGCTTTCGCACCTCGTTTTAGGAGTATATTGGAAACTAGTCTCATTTATTTGATGTCTTTGGGTGCTTTTGTTTTACATACGGACGTTTATAGATGCACCATAGTCGCAGGAATTTATGCACTAATAGTAATTGGAAACAGGCCACGCTATGCCACTGATAGCCAATTAACAGGCCAATTAACAGGCGCGTAGCTAGACAAGTTTTGGATAGTTGCATAGTTGATCGCAATAAATAATAAAAATTGCTTTGAAATGCATTCTGTTTTTCATTTCTTTTCAAAACCTTCGCATGCGCAGGTGCGTATCTAGGCAG